>CAIGRF010126909.1:24681-35302 GCA_903798235.1 Fraxinus ornus | reverse complement strand
TAAAACTAACGGTGAAAAAAGATTTTCTGTTTAAACAACCAATTCCGTTAAATTTTCCGTTAAAACAAGAATTTCCGTTTCATAGGCACTTTATATATATAGAAGATTTTGAGACAGTGTAAACGATCATAATCAACAGAGTAAAAATGAAGATACTTCATCCAATTCGACTCTCATTTCATAAAATTTATTTATCTCCAAATTCATTTTAAACTGCTCATTTTCTCAACAAAATAATTTTGTATGTGAAATCATAAATTTTTCCCACTTTTTAATCGCATATTCTTAAAAAAAAAAAAAAACCAATTTTCATAAAATGTATATTAAAGATATCTCTACCAAATAGGGATTTCATAGGATATACAATCGTGCTATATGTATACCATGTTTTACATCTAGTTTGACATTATATGAGTTGTCTATTTTTGAACATTAATTTTAACAATATTTTTCAAAATCAATGACTAGATTACACTTAGAGCCTGTTTGGTAACAATTAAAATCCAATTAAAATTGAAAATATAGCCGTTATTGGGTCCCACCTGTCTAATAAAAGTCAACAATAACGGCTACTTTTTCAATTTTAATCTCTACTAAACAAGCTCTTATTTGTACTCTAAAATATGGACATTTCGTAGTTATTTAATTGAAATTATAGCTTAATTTATTATATCACGTGTTATTAGATGAACTTTGATGAATGAAAATGAAATTAAAAGGAAAAAGTGAAAAATGGCAAGATCCAAAGTTTGGGGACTAAAGTGTAAATACTCAAAAATTGTGTCGGACCTCACGGTGGAGATTCAAAAATGTTAGGAGTCAATTGGCTGCAATTAGAAGTAAAAAATGAGTGAAATATGATCAAAATATTTTCACAAATCAATTTTCAATCGCACGAGTATATTCCAGATTTTTAGCTCGAGATCGAGACACATTCTTGACCTAATAAATGATCGAATTGGAAAAAACTATTTCTAGTCAAGTTTTATTTCTTTGAATTATCTTTACAACTCAATTTGAATAACTTTAATAGGATATTTAGAGAGAAAATTATGTAAAAATACTAAACGAAGTGTAGTGTTGATTTCTCTAGATAGGCGGTGTCGTGGTGCCACCATCATGGTGCCTATGCACCGCAAAGCCTTAAAATTTATCAGAAAGGTGAAGCCGAGGTGTTACCCTTGATTTCTTTGCGGCCCCCTGGTGCTACCTCTATGGCGCTAGCGCCACCTTAAGCTTCTAAGGAGCGTTTTTAGTCTAATTTGAAACTCATAAAAATTGTACATCTGGCACAAACATTGGGAGAAGTATAAATACAAGAATGGAGACACTTTTAGGGGGTTTCCACATATTGAGAGACATAGAACACGAGTTGGAGAATTAGAGAGCAAAATCAAAGGAGAAAATCAAGAAATCAACGGTTGGGAATCACGATTTGGAATAAGAAGAGAACTTAGTGCAAGATTAATCAGTTTCTCCACATATCAATTCAAAACTTGGTGATGTATTCCAATATTGTTAATTGTTTTTCTTCATACATTATGAGTAGAAAATCTTTTCATTATGGCAAACAATGTGATCCAATTGAGACCTTTTATTTCTTTTATTTAAGACTCAACTGTTTTTATCATATATGTGTTGATTTTATTTATATATTTAATGCTTTGAATTATTTGATCACTAATTCAATGATTTTGTGAATCTTTTACAAATCGAGATGTGGGTTTTAGATTTAGACCACATATTAAAATTCGATAATTTAATATAACGTGTAGATATACATATACTAATTATTACGCAATTAGATGAATTATTATAGCTAATATTTCGTTTAACTAAGATTGATTCACATAGAGATATGTGATTAAATTAATTAAATAGGCTCAATGAGAATTCGAGATGGGTAAATTGTATACAATAGAAGAATTCAATTGAACAATACATTATGTTATAAATCCTGAATTAAGATTTAAAAGTGATCAATAGATGAAATTGTTGTGCCTTAATATATATATTCCATATTTGAAACATCAATTCGATCTTTATGTGCAATTTTGATACTTTCAATTTGTTAGAAGTAGTTAGATCAAAAATCTCAACAATTCATAATTTATGTTTGTTTTCATCAAATTATAGTTAGAAATAGTAATTTAGCATTAAAGTCTAGTCATTGTGGTAATGATAATTCGGATTCAAATGTCTACTATATTACTCGTTACGATATCGTGCATTTGCGATATAAAAAACAAAACAATTTTCAACACAAACGGGATGTCAAAGATGATTTCAGCCACAAATGTACAAGAAACATAATAATTCATAAAAATAAGGGTAGAAAGTGTATTTTATATATATATATCAAAACAGGTGTAAAATTTCCAAAAAGTCACTAGCCATCAGCTGAGCATACGAAACCTGCAAATTCATGTCGAGTCTAAAGTCCCATTAATTGTATCACAAATTAAGGATATGGTGCATTAAAAGGCGAGGTTTGTCTTCGCGGCTTAGCCTATTCTTTTGCCATTTTGGGTACTTAGCAGAAAAAGGTTGTAAAGTGGGGATGATGCTGCTGATGCATTATGTGCTGATCATATCACACTATTCTAAGGGACACCCCCACTCCACCCCCTCTGTAATGTCTTTCTGAGTCATCTGAAAATTAATCTGACTCTCTCGTCTATACAATAGTCACAAACGCACGCATAGATCTCACCAAAAAACTTCTTTGCATTAATTACTAGCACCCTTTCCACCTTCCCACACAATCTCTTGTTTCTCTGCATATTTATGGGTGCACTACCCACAGCAAAACCCATTTTTTTGGGCCTCTTTTGGGCCCTCTTTCAGGTGTGTCAGCTTGTACCGTCCCTGCCATCTCTCAATCCTCTTCCCTTTCATTTCTTTCGAATTTAGTGCTAGCCATTATATAGTACTTCCTACTTGCCCTAACAGCCCACATTACATTCTAAAATCCCTTTTCTAAAACCAAAAACACCCAGTGAGTAAAGATGTTGGCAATAGAAGATGTTTTATGTGAACTCCAAAGAGATGACGTGAATGAGCTAGGGTTGCCACCAGGTTTCAGGTTCCACCCCACGGATGAGGAGCTCATTACTTTCTACCTGGCTTCAAAGGTCTTCAATGGAAGTTTCTGTAATCTGGGCATTCCTGAAGTTGACCTCAACAGATGTGAACCATGGGAACTTCCAGGTATGTATATGCCTCATTCCAGCCCAACATCTTCTAGTATAAATGGTATCGTTTAAAAATAAACCATAATGTTTTTGTTTTTACAGAAGTTGCAAAAACGGGAGAAAGGGAGTGGTATTTCTTCAACTTGCGAGACAGGAAGTACCCAACTGGTTTAAGAACAAACAGAGCAACCGGTGCTGGATACTGGAAAGCAACAGGAAAAGATAGAGCGATACACAGTAGTACTTCAAGTAATGGTGCACTTCTTGGAATGAAGAAAACCCTAGTTTTCTACGGGGGTAGAGCCCCTCGGGGTCAGAAGACCAAGTGGGTCATGCATGAATACCGCCTTCTCACTGACTTTTCGTCTCACACGTGCAAAGTGAGTTTACTCGCACACTCGAATATCTACCCTTCCCCACCCCAACTCCTACAGTATCGTACATTCCAAAATACTAAAATCGCCAAATCTTAGAAATAGAGTGGTACTGTGAAATGAGATGTTCAAAATTTGGGAAGGGTGATTTGAATTAAAGGTTCTTGTATGCTGGACTGTCCATTGAAGTTTTTCTCCAATGGCCTACAACATGATGCAGTGTTTTGTTCTTTTAGGCTTGATTTGCTCATTTTTTCTTGATGTTGATGGAAAAGATTTCACTTGACTAATAATCCTCAAATGACAATGATTTTGTTCGTTTTACAGGAGGAATGGGTGATTTGCAGAATTTATCACAAGGTGGGGGAGAAGAAAAATAATCAATTAAATGAAACACCAAGAACACAAGGTCCAATGCAAGCTCTCCAAAACCAAAACCTTTTTCTGATTCAGAACCAAGAAAGCAACTTGAAATCCATAATAAATCCAGTGGTTTCCCACTGCAGTGACCTCTTTTCATCCGCAAATGTTAATTACCGACCCATATCTCTTCCACCCACTGAAAACGCCATCACTGCCACCAACAGAGGCGGAGAATTCAAGGAACTGATGAGCAATTCTGTTACCAAACAATTCACAACAGAGGCTAGATTTGATCCCCATAGCATTAGCTGGACAGAAAAGATTCATGAAAGCACCGCCGTCGCCGTGTATCAGAATCCCTCGTTATTTGGAATGGATGGTGGTGGAATAGGGTTCACATCGGCGCCGGCGGCTAGTGATTACTGCCATTCAGTTGCTTTTAACAGAGCCGGATTTGAGATAGTCGTAGATCATCATATTGAAGAGACTGCAGATTCTTGGCCTCTGGATCTTTAAATATATATCTTCTGTTTAAACACGGAACAAATTTGGAGATTTTCTGCAGCTAAGGACTCTTGTTTTACTTAGAAAAATCAGTACAACTGCAATTATTTGTTTCCTGAAAATATATTTTGTCGCATCTTCTACTTAATCATTTGTTTACCTTTTTAGGGATGACTTTGTTCTATAAAAATGAACCAACCAAAGCACCAATTCACGACCATACACAAGAATACGACTGCTAGGAGAAAAATAATTAATAACGACCGTCCATTCGCGAAGTTTCAACCTTACTAGTTATTGCAGTTTACATGAATTGGGATATGTTAAGTCACTCACTAAACTGTTGAATAACTTACTGTGTTTGGAAGAAAAAAGCATACTTTTATTCAATAAACGGTGGTTTTATATAAGCCTTTTACAAAGAAAAACAGAAAATAAATTCCACTTTGAACACTCCTAAGAACGTGGCAAAAGGTCTAGACCAATTCAAATACTAATTAGCACTAACAACTCACCCCAACAATTAGGGGATTATTAACAGAAAGTCAAATATAAAGCAGCAAATACAATTAAACCTTAATGCTTCAAGATATCCTCCCTTAAATTGAATTGCAAAAATGCAATCAGTTTACTCTAACTTCGAACACATACCAAGCTTATTACACAGCCTCAAGAACACATCCAATTTGAGAGGCTTTGTCATAATATCAGAAAGTTGTTCTTGTGTGCTGCAGTGCACCAATTCCCTCCTTTGTCAAGTCACGGAAAAAATGAAATCTCACATCTATATGTTTGTTCCTCCCATGCATGACTGGATTTTTTAAAAGTTTTATAGCCGAACTGTTATCACAATAAATTGTTGTACACTTTGAGTATGTCCCAGCTTCTCAAGAACTCTCCTCAACCAAATTCCTTGGCATGCCCAATATGCTACTGCAATGAATTCGGCCTCTATAGTGGACATGGTCACAACTGGTTGCTTCTTCGAAGACCATGAAACTGCTCCAGTTCCAAGCATGAAAGTGTATCCAGAAGTATTTTTCCTATCATCAATGTCTTCAGCATAATCACTATCAGCAAACCCCACCAGTTCTTCTTCTCCACCTCATTTATAAGCAATCCCCAGCTTAACCGTTCCCTTCAGATATCTTGGACTCTTTTGGCAGCTTGCAAGTGTATTTCAGTGGGCCTCTCCATATATCTACTAATCAAACAAATAGAATACATCAAGTTCGACCTTGTAGCAGTTAGGTACATGAGGCTGCTTATCATTTGCTTGAACATTGTTGTATCTACAGCAGCTTCTTCATTCTTTGACAATTTGAACCCTGGAACGATTGGATTCTTCAACGAGTTGATATTCAGCATTCCAAACCTCTCCAACACTTCATGTGCATACTTCTTTTGATTGATAAATATTCCATGCTGATTCTGTATGACTTCTTCACCAAGGAAATACTTCATTTAGCCAAGATCAGACAAGGTAAATTCCTTCTTCATTGACTCCTTAAATCTTTCAAGCATATCCTCATTGTTTCCAGTAAAAATCAAATCATCTACGTAAAGACTCACAATGAGAATCTTATCTCCATCTATAGTCATCACAAACAATGTGTGCTTACAGTAGCATTTCTCAAAGCCTTCTTTAATGAAGAACCCTTCAATTCTGCTGTACCAAGCTCAGGGAGCTTGTTTGAGTCCGTACAATGCTCTTCTAAGTTTGTAAACCTTGTGTTCTTCTCCCCTTTCTTTCGAACCCTTGTGGTTGATCGACAAACACAACCTCATTTAATTCTCCATGCAAGAACGCGCTTTTCACGTCCAATTGATACACACACCAGCCCTTTTGTGCAGCAAGGGCGAGAATCACTCTGATAGTATCCCATCTGGCCACCAGAGCAAACACCTCATTGTAATCGATACCATGCTGCTGTGAACAACACTTTGCCACAAGGCGAGCTTTAAACTTGTCCACCTTACCCTTCTCGTTAAGCTTGGTTTTGTACACCCATTTCACCCCTATTTTATTTGCTCCTTCTGGTAATGTTGTTAACTCCCAGGTCTCATTCTCTTCGATAGCTTTGATCTCCAATTTCACGGCTTCTCTCCACTTCGAACTCTTGACATCTTCTTCAAAAGATACGGGGTCTTCTGAAGCAGTGAACATCACCAAATTTTCAATCTCATCTTCCTTTGATAAAACTTCACCTGACATATAATCTTGCATCCAAGAAGGTTCTCTTATCTTCCTGCCTTGAACTGGACTCAAAGAACATTCTTCATTTGATTCACCAGGTGAATTGATACCTCCACTTTCTTCTACTTCCTCATTTTGAGCATTTACACCATCTTCAGTTTGATCTTCTTGATTCTTGATTTCTTCCTCATCACCCCACTCTAATACATCAGCTTTCAACTCATCAGTGCTTCTTCCCCAATCCCATTTCTCATCTTCAGTAAATACCACATCCCTACTAATTACCACTTTCTTTGAAACTGGATTTTATAGCATATAGGCTTACGACTCCTCACTTATACCCAACAAGACACATTTCTCACTCTTATATCCAACTTTGATCATAAACTGTCTGGAATATGTACATGACCAACACATCCAAATACTCTAAAATAATGCACAGTAGGTTTGTTACCACTCCAAGCCTCTTTAGGTGTTACCTCCTTCACAGCTGAGGTTAGACTCTGATTCAATATATGTATCGCCCAATTAACAGCTTCAGGCCAAAACTCCTTAGGAACCCCTTTCTTTGATAGCATGCTACGTACCATGTTCATGATGGTGCAATTTTTCCTCTCTGCCACCCCGTTTTGTTGGGATGTGTAAGCAGTAGTAAACTGCCTAGCTATTCCATTTGCACTGCAAAACTGATTAAACTCGAATGAGGCGAATTCTCCACCTCTATTAGTACGTAGACAGCAAATAAGATTACCAGTTTCCCTTTCGATGAGTGCTTTGAACTTCTTAAACACATTAAACGCCTTAGACTTTTCTGACAAGAAATAAACCCAGGTCTTCCTACTATAGTCACCAATAAAGTTGATTAAGTACCTTTTGTGACTATGTGATTCAGGCTTGATGGGTCCGCAGATATCGGCAAAACTAATGGAAGATGTTGTGAGGCTCTCCACAGGCTCATCTTGGGAATTACTTCTCGATGTTGCTTCCCCACTATGCAGCCAGAACACACATTTGATGGAGCTTTGAGAATTGGTAGTCCTTTCACCATTTTCTCGTTGATAAGAGTTCTTAGTCCCTTGAAATTGAGATGTCCAAATCTACAGTGCCACAAATGCGAGTTGTCTTCAGTTACAGTCTGAAAGCATGTTGTGGCTTGAGGCATCACTGAAGCCAACACAACAAACATCCTATTTGCTGACATCCTGGACTGCATAATTGATCCTCTCCTTGGATGATAAAGGTTACACATCCCATTTTGAATTAGAATGGCAAAACCTTTCTCTTGCAGTTGGCCAACGCTTAAAAGATTATTCTTTAACTCAAGCGCAAAATAAACTTCGGTGATTACCCGAGTCAAGCCACCCACTTGAAGTCTGATATTTCATTTTCCCATCACCATCATCTTTGAATTATCTCCAAGCTTCACAGATTACCTGAACCTTTCATCAAGATCTGAGAAAAAATCCTTGGTACCACACATGTGGTTGCTGCACCCAAAATCTAAAAACCACACATTTTCCCTTGTTGAGTTGTTCATCTTGACATAAAACATTAATAGCATCTCCTCGTCTTCATCCAACTCAGCATAGTTTGCACCGTTCCCCAAACTAGGGCATTCATATTGAAAGTGACCTAATTTGTGGAGTTGAAGCATTCCACAAGAGCTTTATTGAAAGGCTGCCTACCCTTGCCTTGACCTCTTTCTCTAAAACTTCTATGAGCTCTTCATCTCCCTTCAACTCTATATTCATCTCTTCCTCTATCCTTCTTTGAATTGGCGATGTTTAAAACACACTCTTTCTCCTTCTGTCCGTACATCCTCTGTTCGTAGACTAACAGGCTGCTCTAAAGCTCATCTATGGTCATGGTGGTGAGATCATTGGACTCTTCTATCGAACACACAACATAATTGAACTTGAAAGTCATTGATCTCAAGATTTTCTCAATGATCACACTCTGGTCCATTTTTTCTCCATGTACTTTCATCTTATTTGCGATGGTCAGTGTCCTGGCAAAATATTCATCCACTTTTTCACCCTCCTTCATGCTAAGAATCTCGAACTCCCTTCTCAAAGCTTATAGCTGAGAATGTTTCACCTTCGTAGAGCCTTAATACTTTAGTCTCATCGAATCCTAGATGGCCTTCGCAGTCTCCTTATTGAGAATGGTCTCAATAATAGTTCTATCTATAGCTTGGAATAGATGGTTCTTGACCTTTAAATCTTTCAATTTCAGATCTGCAATGATCTTACGTTGCGCCTTTGTTGCCCCTTCTGCTGCTACATGTATCTCATTTGCTATCAAGTCTCAATACTCCTTCGATCTGAGGAAATTCTCCATGATCATAGCTCAATGATCATAATAACCATCGAACCGTGGAGTCGTCGACTGAACAAAGCTGATGTTCTCTGTCACCATGATTCTTTGACTTCTCTCTCCTTTAAGAAATTGTAGTTTCACAAAACACTCAATCAGGCCTCTGTGATGGTGGCTCTGATACCACTGATAAGTCACTCACTAAACTGTTGAATAACTTACTGTGTTTGGAAGAAAAAAGCATACTCTTATTCAATAAACGGTGGCTTTATATAAGCCTTTTACAAAGAAAAACAGAAAACAAATTCCACGTTGAACACTCCTAAGAACGTGGCAAGAGATCTAGACCAATTCAAATACTAATCAGCACAAACAACTCACCCCAACAATTAGGGGATTATTAACAGAAAGTCAAATATAAAGGAGTAAATACAATTAAACCTTAATGCTTTAACATGATATTACACCAATAAACATGCATATTATAATCAAAACTATGTATCTTTCCATAATCATGAAATCGAATAGAATTCGACTTACCGAAGCCAAATACGTGAAGACAAAGTGAGAAGTCAATTCTTCATATTAGACATTTCAATTCTTCAATCAAGACTTTTTTGCAATCGAAATAAAAGTTAGCCTTTCTATCAAATCGAAATAAATTTGACACTAGAAATGATGAAATGCAATTCATATGATTTAGTCGATGCAAGAGTTTGATTCTTTCACCTTAACACAAATTTGTCCTTCATCGGTGCTAACGGTTTTTCGGCAATCGTCTTCTAAGATGCAAGACCACGACCCTCAATAGGAGCATTCTAAATTACGTAGACCAACGAACTTGAAACGATATCTTCTCTCTACCACGACCATAATTTTTTATGCAAGAAAAACCACAGTTTATGAAGTGTTTTGATGTAACACCAATGAAATATATGATATGGATGATTTAAAAACAACAAGGGTGACCAATTTATAGAGAATGAGGGATTATGCTATGATACACACACCACAAACTCAACATTTTTCATAAAAGGTCGCTACCTTTCATGATGTTTGCCTGGCCACAATTGTGTTGCTTGAGCGCCCAACCTGGCTTCAGGTTGGCGCTTGAGCGGCGGCCTTAGGTACTAAAATCCGATTTTTCCTTCTATCTTTGGACAACAATTTTCATTCATCTGAAATTGATTTTAAGATTCCAAATATACTATAATCATCAATTCAACGAGTAGAATAAGTTAGTCTACTTATTTTCATAAGTTGACTATCTTATAAAGTTCGAATATTTGGATGAAATTGAGTATTTCATGGTTTTATACTTAAACCAATTTTCATCTCATTTTAACCAAATTCCTACATTCTCTATTGTTTTTGAGCTTCTCGTTTATTTTATTTTTATGAAAATAATCTTTTGTTCTTAAGCAGCGTGACGAGTTTGTTTTTAATTTTTGTTTGGATTAGTATGACTAAAACTTTACTTAAACTAGTAAGTTATGTGTGCTTGGACCATAAGCTATTATATAACATTTGTAGGCCGGCTCATTAGCCGTTTGGCTAAGGGAAGAATTCAAAATTCAGGTGTTAAGTTTGACACAATTCATTATTCAGGAGTCTAGTTTCAAAATGCAAAATTCAGGTATTTATTTATTAATTAAATATTTTTTATTAATTAA
>CAIGRF010126860.1:0-10542 GCA_903798235.1 Fraxinus ornus | reverse complement strand
TATTTAACATCATCCTTAATTTCTACTTAACAGAATCCGTTAAAGTTAACGGTGGAAGATGTGGAACAAGAATTTCTGTTTAACTTCCGTTATATAATCACTTATTATATAAAAGAGATTTTATCTATTGACATCTAATATATATATATACATTAATTGAAAAATGAGGGGGAAAAAATAAATTATTGTTAGGAAAAGTAAAACAAAGAGTAAAAAATAAAAAAAACTTGTTGGAGTGTACAAAAAATAAATTCTTCAAATTTTAAAAGATCTCTATATTATAACCAATATGGTTCTTAATAATAAAAAAAATCTTTGAGATGTTTTCGAGAATCTTAAATTTAAATTCCAAGAGACTTTCTATTTAACTTTTTGAAATTAATAAAGATTGCAATATTTAATAAGTTACGGATATCAATACTTTGCTTTTTAAATTATTCTAAAAATATTTGAATTGGTTGTCAATTGATATATATAAAATTGTAAAAAAAAAAGGATTAATAGAAATTAATAAATGTTTTTTTATTTTTTGAAAAAAGTTTAAAGAAAAGCAAAAATAGAGAACGTTATTGGAGTGTATTAAAAAACCTCTAAAACTTAAAGATGCATATTATTATGCATAAGATGCTCTTTGTAAATAGAAAATCTGTTGGAGCTCTCTAAAAGATAGTGTTCTCAAGATTTTTGTATATTTCATGTACAATCTTACAAGGTGTATTACATAAATATCAAAAATATATAAACAAAATTTCTCTTTGTTCTGTCTTTCTGATTAAGTTGTTGTTGCATTTAGGAGAGTGGCATGTTAATATAAAATTAATTACCCTAATGATGTGAATAACTGAGAAATGTGGACCCAATGGCGCATGCTCAACAAACCTATATTTTTAATCTAGTTTTTCTCAACTTGGACATGCTTGTTACACAGGAATTTTTTAGCCATTTTATACACCCGCACAAACAAACAATGTATATATATGTGTGTGTGTACCAATGTAGTTTTAAAAAAATGATGAAATGATGAGCCAAAGAAGGTAAGATCCCAATGAGAAGAACAAAGACAAAAACATAGAAAAAAGAGTCAATGAGTGCTTTGGCAGCTTCTTGTCACCAACAACATATTCTATACAAAAGATCATCCATGCACACTTCCAAACAAATATTTAAATATTTATTCGTTATTATATTTAATTTAACACCAAGTTATGAAATTTAAATAAGTTGGTTCGGTTTGTTAAATTTAAATGAATTAGAAGTAAGTTGACGGTTTTGGCATGAGTTTTTTTAATTTCTGTAAATTTAACAAGTCGGTATCTATTCTTTCATTATTGTAACACTTGAATCTTTTGCATCCACTTTTCATGGTATCAACCATCATTTTGAATTATCGAGTTGCAGCTAACATATTAAAATTTCCCTTCTAATACAAGTTATCGAACTTGTACATTATATATTTTAATAGAAAATTGTCACTCACTATGATAAATACATAAAAAATAATGGTATTAGCATGATCAAGAAATGCAGCAACTATTCCAGCCTCTGAAGGAGTCAGACCGCGTGCGGTTCCTTTTGCGCATGATCCTATATATATATTAACACCACCTTCAAATGCCCTGTATTCTTTACACATATAAGCACATTTTGCAAGTATAATTGATGTGGGTAATTGTACCCTATTAAGAACCAAATAGTACAATTTGCTTGTTTTTGCTTGGACTGTAGTGACCATTTACAAGCACAATGAGCACTTTGGGTATTTCAATGTTACACATTTTTATATGTAATATAATTGTTGATCATTCCTTCAAGTGGCTATCCCATTTGACTAATTATTGAGTTGGGACAGCTAATAATGTTCTCTTTGCTTCTGCTTTTGGTTGAGTATAGTATAATTCATCCACTTGATTGCATTAATGGAAGAATTTCTTCATTTTCTAATGCCGGTGAAGTCTTGTTATAATTGTTTGGTATATATGAAAGAATTCTCTATGTTCAACATTGTTTAATAAAGAATAAGTAAATTAAAAAAGTACAAAATGAAAAGGAAATGCATAGTTTGGGTTCTCTTCAAATTATTTATTTATATATTTTGAACGTTAGTTTAGACAAAAGGGAATAAAAATGGAGTCTAAAGACAATTCCTTTTATATCTTTGTCGATTCCTCTTTTGAGTCAAACAAATAAAACATTTGAATGAAAAGTGACAAATGATTTATATCATATGGAAGTTTTATGTAAGGTATTGTCACCACTTTGCCTAAAAGTTATAGACAATGACACGTACATTTCACCATATATTTTTTTTTTGATAACCGTGAATGTTCGGGCCAGATTGAGCGCACCTCGACTAATTCTAAGGGGCCCTGAAGTTTAAGGTCGGATACTCACCTCAGTGCCCGGTGACCATTTCACCTAGAAACAAATCCAATAATTCACCCCAAACTCAATCCATTGAGCCCATCCCCGTTTCAAGCATTTTTTTTGCATTATGTAGCTACTTTACACAATGCTCCAACATCAACTCGAACACGGGATCTCCAATTATGATAAATGAGTGGTATTGCCATAACTTTGTCCAAAAGCTATAACTTATGAAACAAATGCAATCCACCCTATATCATCCAAAATTAAGCCTAAAAATCCATCCAAAGCCTAGTCCATCGAGCTCACCCCAATTTAAGCATGATCCGCATTAAAATTCCAATATATGAACCAAGTTATGGCTAAATATGGTCAAGATATGGGAAAGAATGGAATTTCGATAATAATAGGGGACTATTTGCGAAAGACAGTATTCAAAATAAGAAATTAGGTCTTACATAATTGTGTTAAATAATTGCTAATGTTGGCCTACATAGTTGTGTTTGATAATTTCTTCTACTATAATGAGAAACTTTGTAACATGGTTCAGCTTAAAAAATTATGCATATATACTCGTGTAATAGTGAAAATTAGGTCGGGTTAGCCGGCTTAGGCTGATTGTAGAGAAGGCTGAAACCCTTGATTATGAGATTGTGTTTTTCCAAGTGACGGGCTAAATTTGTTATATTTTAAATTTGGTACCATCTTTATACAAAAAGATGCAAGAAATCAGCCGAAGGACACCACTTTTGAAATTAAGAAATCTACCAACGGACAGAAACTTCAACCATGTGGCCTCATACTTGGCCCCCGAAAAGTCGTTTATGGCTAGATGTTGTTGCTAGCCTAAATGGCTTTTGTGGCCACATGGTCAATTTTGGCCTATATTTTTTTTTTCTTCTTTCATCTAATTTCAATTTTGACTAACAAGATTTCAACAATCCCTCACTTATTCAAAATCACATATTCAATAACAACACTTATACATAAAGATTAGATATTGATAAGTGTAGTTTCTATACTTATTCGAGATCCTAAATAATGATATTTTACTGTGTTTTGGATAAAATACTACCTAACTTGTGTTATATTTCATTTTGTAGGTAAAACTCAATATTTGATGAAGAATTGGAGAAAATAATGTAAAGATAGCGGAAAAGGGCTCAATTGTATCAAATACAAAGTTCGGGAACTGAAATATAAATACTCAAAAGTTACGTTGAACTTCACGATGAAGATTTGAGAGTGTTAGTCATCAATTGAATGAGAAAAGAAGTCAAAGGGATGAAATATAGTCCAAATACTTTCACATATCAATTTCCAACCGAAAAAGTTATGTTTCGAATTTTAAGTCCCAGTTTGAGATCCATTCTTGGCATAGAAAATGTTCGAATTGGAAAAATGATATTTCTATAAGAATTGTATCCCTCTGAGTTAACTTTCCAATTTATTTTGAATCACCTCAATCGAATATCAGGAAAAGGTTATGACAAAAATATTGAGAACTGTTCAGTTGTCAAACAGGCGCCCCAACCAAAAATGGGGTGCCCGAGGCATCCAAAACCAACCAGGCACGCGCCTCGGTACAAAAAGAGAAAAAAAAACTGATTTTCCTTATTTTTGTTTTGGTAATAATTCAATGCAATCTTTTGACATCCTTTAAATACCAAACTCGACCACAACGTGAGGGGGACTTCCATTCGACCTAAATTTCATCATATTCTACATATTTTGGAGGCGAAAAAAAAAGTCGATACATCAATTTAAAGTGAATCAAATAAGGATTTTAAAAATTCATAGCCCGATTTCAAGATTTGAGTCAAGAACGTGGATTTCTTCTACTTCTTCCATTCTTCTCATTTTCGAGTGATGTTTTCCAATTATTCTTGTGTAATTTAATTAAAAAAATGTTAGGTTAAGTTTTTCATTGTATTGGAAAAATGATGAACCTTATTGTTTTTTTTTTTTTTTTAATTCAAGACAATTAGTTTAGTATTTCTTGATTTTTCTTGATTGATTTTGCATTCTCATTGAACTATTTGATTTCTTGATCACCAATTATAAAGTAAGCTGCTTGTTGTAGTGTAGAAATACTCAAAATAAGTTTAGAACGTGACAAAATCAACACATAGACAATAGGTATTAGGAATAATATATATGGTATGTGTAATCATGTGTGTTAAATCATGTGAATCAATGCATGTTTTTCATATGAATTTGGACTAAGAATATGATCGGGTCGTGTTAAACATATGTTTAATATATCTTGAATAGAATGTTGAATAACAGTGAATTATTATTGTCTTAAATGCATGAATTCACTAGAATACGAATTAAGAATTGAATTAAATGACAAGCACTCACATATTAGAAAACGTCATATTTATTGTTTTCTTAGAGTAGAAATTGATATAAACAACAACACACAATTCTCTTTTATCGCTATATTTCGAATTTGATAAAAACTATTGAACTACAAATTAGACATTATTCCTCGTAGGAACGATACTCTTACCTTAGATATTTTATTACTTGTACAATGATCCTGCATGTTTGCGGGTTTCACGCGAACATATATCTTTCGATTTGAATCTAGCTGTATTCATAAGATATTATCGAAATTCCAAGTAGCGTATAGCTTTGAACCAATTATTCTTAGGGGTGGGCAAAACCCGACCGAACCCGCCCAAACCGAACCAACCCGACCGGGTTGGGTTGATTTTTTTGTTATTTTTACACGGGTTAGATGGATTGGCAGTGTAGGTGGGTTAGGTTGGGTCGGGTTATGGGTTAATTCATGAAACCCGAATAAACCCACCCAACCCGACTTGTCTCTTTAAAAAAAAAAATACCTAAAAAGTAAAAAGAACATTACTTCATGTTCGTTAATTTACACTTTCTTTTTCTACATTGACTTTATATAGCATGCTTCACTTTTTTACTATTTTTTATGAATGCTTGATAATATTTATAATAATATTGGTCGGAAAGTAAAAAGTTACTACATATATTGGTCGCAAGTTTTATTTTTTTTCTTCTAACTGCTAATGAAACTGCACAAAGTGGAAGCTCATAAAAATTCTGTGAAAGTTTTCTAATTTTTATTTATTTTTATTTAAAATAACTAAGAAGTAAGAATACTGTTCAAAATTTTTTGTTTTCCAAGTATAAATTAACGTATAGTCAATATTGGTTGAGTTGATTAACGAATCTCTTTAATTTTTGTTGACAAGTCGTCACAAACCGACTAACACAACCTAACCCGACCGATACTTGATTTGGTTGGGTTGAGTTTCAACATTTACACGGATTGGGTTGGGTTGGATTGGGTTAAATTTTGATCAAACCGATCATATTGGGTTGTGTTTGGGTTGAAGCAAAAACCGACCCAACCCAACCCACATCCACCCCTAATTATTCCTTGTGACTATACTTGTGAAATCACACACACAAGTATTACATTTTCACAAGTTCCTCTAATTCGCTTAGTGCTAATATAACCTTGTACTTATCATTTTTCATTGAACTTTTAAGATATAAACTCTAACTCTCTATTGAGACGGCATCATCTCAAAGTTCACATAAGTAAAGTTTTTTCAGTATATTTGTTACTTTTAGAGATACTCGTACCCGATACTGAACTTCATTAAGAGTTTTATAACTCATCCTTTCAACCGTAACAACCAACACTGTTTATCAAGGATATGGTTTAATAAATTATTATTGTTGAAATCGATCCACTTATAGAATGATTTGTTATTATCCTTTGAATCTAAATATACTTGTTTAGAATACTTTTAGTATAGTTGACATCACTAGTAAATTTAACTAAGGATTTTCAACCCCATCCTACTTGATATCAATCTTACTAACTCTTTTATAAGATGTTTAGTCAACGGATCAACTAAGTTCTCACTAGATTTAACATATGTAGGAGAAATTATTCCA
The DNA here is from genome assembly GCA_903798235.1 of Fraxinus ornus. NCBI lineage: Eukaryota > Viridiplantae > Streptophyta > Magnoliopsida > Lamiales > Oleaceae > Fraxinus > Fraxinus ornus. Next base: position 4,230 of record CAIGRF010126860.1, on the reverse strand, counting down.
TGATTAATTTTCTTACATATTCATGTCTTAAACTCATATGTCTAAATTTTCCATTATATACTTTGATATATGCTCGAGCTAAATTAGCTTGACTAACACATAAGTTAGATATTAAAGAAATATCATTTATATATAAAGGTTTTCATATAATAGATATCTTAGCCGGTCAACTTCTTTTCCAGTTTCAGCCAATGCCCCAAACTCCGCCTTCATTGTTGAGTGAGTAATACATGTTTGTTTTTTAGACTTTCAAGAAACTGCATCTCCTCCAAGAGTAAATACTCAACCTGAAGTAAACTTGTTTTCTCCCGCACTCGATATCCAACTAGCGTTGGTGTATCCTTCTAAGATAGTAGAGAACTTTGTATATTATAGTCTAAGATTTTTTTATTTTTTTTTGAAGTAACCAAGAACCCTTCTAATGACCTTCCAGTATTTAAAACTTAGATTGCTAGTAAACCTACTTAATTTACTTATAACAAATACATCGGGTCTTGTACATTGTACCGCGCACATAAGACTTCCAATTGCACCTACATATTTTATTTGAGCTATTGCTCTTCATCGTTCTTTATCAATTTGATACTTGGATCCAATGGGGTATTAGCCTCTTTAGTGTTCAAGTGTTTGAACATATTTCTCACATTTTCAATATACCGTGATCGACTCAATATATTACGCCCACTATCATTTTTAGCTTTAATACCAAGGATAATATCTCCTAGTCCAAGATCTTTCATTTTGAACGTGGAGGATATAAACCTTTTTGTTTCCTTAATCATGTCTATATTGTTGCTATGATCAACATATCATCAACATTTAGACATACAAATGTAATTATACTATCATTTATTTAGTATATAGACATTTGCCTACCGAATTGTGATTAAAACCATTTGACATTATTTTAAAGTCAAATTACTCGTGCCATTTTTAGGAGCTTGTTTTAATCTATATAAAGATTTGATGAACATATAAATCATAAATAGATAATAATGCAAACAAGATCCTTATTGAGGTTATCCTAGCTACGGGTTCATACATATCAAAGTAATCTATTCATTCCTTTTGTTGACACCCTTTAACTACTAATCTAACTTTATAGGTATTGAGTGTTGCATAGAAATTATATTTCTTTCTAAACTCACATTTACAACCAATGGAGTTAGAACCCATTGGTAAATCAACTATTTTTCAAGTGTTATGTGATATAATAAAATTCATTTCATTATTTATTGCATCTTTCCAAAATATGCAATCTCTAGAAGACATTACTTTCTTATAGGTTTTAGGATCACTTTCGATTTGAAGAACAAAATGAATTGTTCTTACAACATTCTTCATATCTCCCTCTACTGAGTATAAAGAAATAAGTTGGGAATTTATTCCATCTTATCCTAGACATTTTTCTTTTCTAGTTCTTTTACTTTTTCGAGGTTCACTTTCTACATCTTTTTTAGATGTCTCTTCTTGTGATTATCTAAAAATTAGAGTGTTTACATTAGTTTCATTTTGAGAATTTCTTATTACCAATATATTCTCGAAAAACTCCACATTCCTTGATTTTATTATAACATTTGATTCTAAATTTAATAATTGATATGTCTTGCCTTTTAAAGCAAATCCCACAAAAGCACATTTAATACATCTAGGACATAATTTAGTGCTCTTAGGATCCATGTTCTTGCAATACGTAAGACATCCCCACACTTTAAAATAATTAATATTTGGTTTCCTTCTTTTCTATATTTTATATGGAGAAACCTTATTCTTTTTCAAATGAAGGCTCCACCCCATAAGTTAAATGGTAATTAGTAATTTAATAAAATAACATTATCATTTCTAAGAATGTCCTATTCTTTTTTTTCCACTAGACAATTTTTTTCAAGCGTTCGTTGTGTAGATCATTGATTAATTATTCCATTTTGTTCACAAAATATATTGAATTCATTAAAGACGTATTCTCCACCTCTATCACTTCTTAGAGTTTTTAATTTTCTTCCTAATTGATTTTCAATTTCAACTTTATATGACTTGAAGGCACTAAAGACTTCATCTTTATGTTTTAACAAATATACACAAGTATACCTAGAATAATTATCAATAAAAGTAATAAAGTATCTATTACCTCCTCTTGTTAGCATTCTATTTAATTCACATATATCACAATGAACGAGTTCAAATAAGTTTGTTGATCTTACTACACTATAAAATGACTTTGTATCCATCTTTGATTTAATACATGTTTCACATTTTTCTATATTATCAACTTCACAATGTATTAACCCACATTTAATCATTCTTTTCATAGTGTTAATTCATATGTTTGCTAATCGACCATGCCATAAATTAAATGAATCAATAACATAAGCTAAAGATTTGTTTTTATTAGAATAATTCTCAAAAGTACAAAGTTTGATCATTCCTTCAGTAGAATAGTCATTCCAATAAAATACTCATTTTAGGTAAGTACAAGTTTTCCTGACTCAAATATAGATTTGATTCCCGATTTTCCAAGAGAACCCCACTTGCTAAGTTCATATTTATTTCCAGTACATGAAGGACATTGGTTAAAGTAATCTTCTTTCCCGAAGATAAGATGATCTCCACATTCCCTTTGCCAATCACTTTAGATTTTCCTTTATTTTCCAATTGGATCTCTTGACTATAATCAAGTCATGATAAGTTTTGAAAAAATAATTATTATAACATACGTGGATGGTTGCACACGTATCATACCACAAACCTGGAACCTTGATTTGGATTGCATTGATTTCGCTTACCATAGAGATGATTTCATCAACGAAATTCACTAGTCCCTCCTTTTTATTGTTTTTTGTGCCTGCAATCTCTTAAATAGTGCCCTGATTTTTCACAAACATAACAAGTTTATTTGGACTTGGTTTTGAACTTCCATTGATTCTTTTTGGGACCGAGAGGTTTTCTTTTCTTCTTGAACTTGTTGGAGTTATCTACATTGTCTATGACATTGGCTTTTGATAAGCCATCATAAGAATTCTCGGTCTTATCTCTTGTCCTTGATTCTTTCTCTATGCAAAGATATTTTTGAATGTGTTCCAAAAAGAAGTCTTCGGAATTGTGAAAAATCTTCTTCTTGTATCATTTCCAAGTCTCTGGGAGTTTAGCAATAATTGCTCTCACTTGAAAGGATTTGGGAAATTCAATTTTCACCGCTTTTAATTTATTGACAATAACTTTTAATTCATGTACTTAAGGTAACAAAGGAATGTTATCTAACATTTTGAAATCCAAGTATTTAGATATAAAAATTTTCTTGGTACCTTCCTCCTCGATCTTATACATTTTTCAAATGCATCCCATATTTCCTTTGTTGAAGTAGTGTTAGTGTAGAGATCATACAATCGATCCGAAAGAGCATTTAGGATGTGACAGGGACATATCAATTCATCCTCTTGTTCTTCTTTCTCTCGATATGAACTTCTTTTGTATCTTCTTTTGTTACATCAGCAATTGGTTCCAAGTTTGGATCAAGCATTCTCAATAATTTGGATGATGAAAGAGTAATTTTATGTGTTTATGGATGAACACTATCATGTATTTATAACTTCCAATCATCCCTATAAGAATTCGTACCATCCTTACATGAAAAGATGCAAGAAATCAACCAAAGGATACCACTTTTGAAATTAAAAAATTTGTTGACTGACAGAAATTTCAACCATGCGGCCGCATAGGCTAAAGACTTGGCCCTCGAAAAAGCCTTGCATGGTTAGATGCGGTCGCTAGCCTAAATGGCTTATGCGGCCGCATAGGCCAATTTTGGTCTATATATATATATATATATTTCTTCTCCTCCTTTTATCCAATTTCAATTTTGAATAAGAAGGTTCCAAAAGATGCTCTTATTCATTATATTATATTTATTCGAACCCAAGATGCCCTAAATGGTTTCTGCTAAGCATATTCCTATTTGAATTAACCTTAAATCAATAATCAAATAATGCATCTATTCTTCAGTAGTACTTAACAAAGAGAGCTAACATTGTTGTTTGTTATACATCCATGGAACGCCCCCACCCCAAATTAATGGGCTGCCCAAGCATTAGGAGATTTGTCAGAGCTGGGGTGTTCGTAGTTTGGTACTATCGACAATAAATCAAGTGGAAATTACACCAAACCAGCTATTTAGTTTTCCTTTTCTAAAAATCAGGTTTTAAGATTATTTAATTAAAAATCAGGTTTTAATTT
>CAIGRF010126857.1:0-25127 GCA_903798235.1 Fraxinus ornus | reverse complement strand
AATTCTGAATATCATTTCCAACAGTACAGACACCAGTTCTGCATGTGAAGGTTGTGGGGGTGAATCACTTAAAGTACAGATTGTCCATTACCTACTAGTTCAGCAGCACCAAATGAACATGCTTGCTATGTGCAAATTTCTTCATGTTAGCAAAATTATACATACTCCAACACGTATAATATAGACCGGAAGAATCATCCTAATTCTTGGAATAAAAATCAGAATCAGCACAATGCGCCAAAACAACAATCGGGTTTTCAAGGTGAAGAAAGCAAAACAAGCTGGGAGGAAGATCTAGCCCAAATGGCTAATCACACCAATCAGTTTATGTAGAGGACATGGCAGGATATATATAGGGTTTGCTTTGAATATCATAAACTCTACAATGCAACTCTAAATGATCATTTGCCTTTACCATTAATTGATTAATGTAGGAGATTTAGCCGGCCCTTTGAGTTATTGCCTCCTCGACGGGGTACTGGGAATAATCAGATTCTTATAGCTCCGGAAGATTAAGCGAAGACTACTTTCACCTACCAGTATAATACGTTTGCTTGTAGAAGGATATGCCCTTCGGCATACTCAATGCTCCTGCTAGTTTTTTTTCTTTGCAATGATGTCCCGACATGGTGAAAAACTATGTAAAAGTGTTCATAGATGACTTCTCAGTATCTGTATGTTCATTCGACAAATGCTTTAACAATTTGATTCTAGTCTTGCAATGATGTGAGAAAATCAAGATTGTTCTTAATTGGGAGAAGTGTGACTTCATAATTTAGGAGGGGATTGTATTTGAACATCTGACTTTTGCTAAAGGGATTAAGGTTGACAGAGAAAAAATTCAAATGATACAGAAACTGCCACCACCAACATCACTGAAGGGAGAGTTTTATTGGACATGCTGGATTCTTTAGGCGTTTCCCAAAGGACTTTTAAGAAAATCACGATACCACTGTGCAACCTTAGGAGAAAGATGCCCATTTTCACCTTATTTATTTATTTTTTTGACGTAGGAACCCGCATTCCCTATCCGTGAGTGCGCTTTGGGATAAATTTCGCTTCATGTGCAGTAGCCCGCAAACCACACATGAGATGTAAACCGCACCAGGCATGCCCGGTACGAGGGCTCGACTGAGGAAGTATTGGCAGGGGATTCAAACTCATGACATTCAGTCTCCGCGTTCACCTGCTCTACCAACTCGACCACCCCCGAAGGGGTTCCATTTTCACTTTTTTGACGAGCGTTTGTATGCCTTTTGACACACTTTGCCCTCGTTTGACCCCCATTAAAATTATAATACATTTTTCTCTCTACTTTTCTACTACACATTTTTCAATAAAATAATATTATACATAAACCAAAAACTTTTCATGCTTTTCAAATTTCAACCATCTATTCTCTATAAAATCACTATTCCAAAAATTATAATCTCAAATAATGGGCCAAACGGGGGCAAAAGCTTGTGACATTAGTGACTATAAGGTGGTAGCAGCTTCGGGTCAGCATCAGGATAAAATTTTACATGTTATTCATTGTGCTGACTTGTGTGAGAATATGAGCACGCAATCACTTCTAATTATTGTCGTATGAAAATTGTTGTGTAATGGAATGAATTTTTTAATTGGTAGAATTAATTTGCAATTTGTGCTAAAATACGTATCACCCCCACAAATAAATCCCCATTAGAGGAAATTTCACCCACTAACACCGATTAAAACATAATTCCATTGTTACTGCACTCTTTATTTTATTCCAAAAATACTATAACTAGTAGTAAAAATGCTCACTTTTAATGTTCAAGAAACCTACTAATCCCTTGAATTACCAAACATATCCCACCAATCACGTACACTTTGAAATCAAATCATATCTAAATATAATCTTCCATATTTGGTAGGCACAAGATTATACACTAAAAACCCTAACCCCATTCTTCATCTTATTAGTTCTTCTCTGCTAATCATCTTTGCAAATCATCTCAATCCCGATAATCTTACATCCAAATGAAAAATCGCCTCTCTTTGGAAATTCTTATCAAGATTCNCCTCAAATTGTTAAAAATCTTTATGCTCAATTACGATAGTGATTGAAGTGCTATAATATTTTTATTACTTACTAAATATAAATTTATAAGGATCAAAAGTTATGAACAAATACTCCGGCCATACCGGGCTTACAAACTTCGCAGATGCACCCATGAGATCAATATCTAGATGCCCTGTGCTAAAGATTTATAATGATATAACACATGAGGAGAACCTTGAGGGGTTGCTCAATTGGTTAGGCCTTGGGTTTGCTCCTCAATGGTCACCAGTTCGAGTCCCCTCAGGGCCACTGAGGTGAGTACTGGTTGTAAACTTCAGGACCCCATGGGATTAGTCGAGGTGCGCGGAAGCTGGCCCAGACATCCACTGTTATAAAAAAAAAAAAAAACACGAGGATACAAAGAGAACATAACTTTGTGCGCCTATGTTTTGATTCGTTGAACTATGCTATTGGGATGTAGTCTTAGATCTTCAAAGATCTTTCTGTTTCTAGTTGTCCAGATATGATATATAGTGATTGCAAACGCAACTTTCTTGGCATTACATTGCCAAGATAAGATGTTCCATGTGCTTCCTTCTTGATCCATTTCAAAGCACTCGGTATTGTAGACATGACTTTAGTGATCCCGAGCCAATCTCTAATCTATCCCCAAATGTCTGTGCTCATGCTACATTGAAAGAAAATGTGTTGGCCTGATTCGATTACAGCTTGACAAAACACGCACCTGTTGTCAATCTCCATGTGTTCTAGTCAATCTTTGGTAAGGAGCTTATTTTTTGCACTAAGCCATAGGATAAAGGAATGTTTTGGAGTATTGCATGAGCTCCAAACAACCTTTGCCTAGATAGTTGGTGTATCCTTCGGTCGGAAATAATCATAAGCTTTTGCAATGCTTATATTGTCACCATGGATCCATTTTGAGAATTTTTAGCAGGCAACATGAGATGATCCTTCAGTATCCTTAATGCACTTCGCAATGGACAGTATCTTTTTGAGTAATGGAGAATCATCCTTCTTGGATGACCATTCCCATATTGATGCCCCTATACACATGATAGACCTACCGTACCCAAAGTGTGTCTTTCTTGGTATGTATGTTCCACAGCGACTTGGCTACTAGTGCATTATTCCAGCATTTAACATCACTGAATACCAATCCTCCCTAGCTTTTGGGAAACATCAGACCATGCAACCAGCGATTTTTTGGAATTCCAAAGGAAATTCCTACAGAGACATATAATCCTCAAAATGACTGTGGATGGAATCGAAAATATAGATAATCAAAAACATTTAACTCCTTGTAAAACTGATCTCACAAGTTCAGCACTGCCAGCATAAGATAATGAAGTTCTTGTCCAGGCATGTATGTATACGACAATTTTATCCAAGAAAGGAGCGTAGTGGCTGACTTTCAATTTTTCTGCAACTAATGGAATTCCCAAATATCTGAAAGGCATGGAACCTTTCAGCATGTTCACTAACTTTTGGATGTCATCCAAGTCTTGGCCATGAATTCTTGCACTGAATATGTTGGATTTATTTGCATTCATTCGAAATCCCGAACAATCTCCAAAATTGGTCAAACAATCTATCATTATGCGCATAGAAATAACGTCACTTCTAGGAAACAACATCAAATCATCTGCAAAAGCCAAATGTATGATTTTCAAGAGCCCACACTTCAGATGATAATTAAATTTAGTATTGTTTGTAGCCGCTTTCAAAGATCTTGAAAAATATTCGAGACAGATCGCGAATAAGAATGGTGATAAGGGATTACCTTGTCGTAGGCCCCTTTAACCTTTGAAAAACCCGTGTGTGCTGCCATTAATTGCAATTGAGAAAGATGGTGTTAAGATGCAAGCCATCACCTATTTAATAAATCTGTGTGAAAATCTCACTTCCTCCAAACTGATTTCAAAAATTCCCAATTGCTGGAATCATATGCTTTTCGAAGTTCAATTTAAGGAGGCATTTTGGTGATACTCTTTTTCTATTGTATTGCCTTAATAGTTCCTGTGCAAGATGTACATTTTCAAACAAGCTCCTTCTGTCCACAAAGGCTATCTGCGATTGGTCAATGATTGAACCAAGAATAGGCGCTAATCTGTTCGACAAGATTTTTGTAATCGCCTTATAAACCACATTGCAGCATGAAATAGGCCTGAAATCCCTGACTGTGGATGAGTGGCTGCCCTTTGGAATCAAAGATATGACGGTGTAATTAATTTGTTTAAGCATTGAACTGGACCTAAAGAATTCAGTAATAGTATCAACAAAATCACTCCCATGCTTTCTTAAAAAAATGTGAAGTGTATCCATCCGGTTCTGGGGATTTGTCATCCCCAATGTTGAACAGAGCATCCTTAATATCTTTCAAAGAAATATCCCTTACAAGGGATTCTACATGTTGTGAAGAGAGTAATGACCCTTTATAAAAAAATATTACAATCGATGGGATCACATGTAATAGTTGTCCCAAGAAAGTATTGATAGTGGCTTATAAATTCAGCTGCAAAACTTCAATTTGGGAATTCGTTGGAGTCTCATCCTCATTTTTTACAATTGCAATGAAATTCCGCTTCACATTTCTTTTGACCAAAGAGTGGAAGAATTTCGTATATTTATCACTCTTGCTCAAGTACATACATTTGGCTTGTTGGTAGTAGAAGCTTCTCTCTGCATCACAAATACCTACAGCTTGTTTTCGAAGAGATGCAACCGTTCTTTGCAACTCCATATTAGTCGGATGATCATGTAGTTCCATTTGAGCGGCCTTAAGATCATTTCTAGCTTTATCAGCTCGAATAGAAATGTGAGCAAAGTGCTTGGTATTAAGTTGCTTCAAATTTTCCTTGAGTCTCTATAACTTTTTACACAGAGTAAACTGCTTCGTGTCATTGATATACTGATTTCAATTAGAAGACACAACATTCTGAAATTCTGAATGAACTGTCCACATATTGAAGAATTTAAAATGTTTGCTTATATGCCCACTTTCCTGTAAAAGTGAAACAATGCATGGTGAATGATCCGAGAGACATCCATCTAGTTGGAAATTTGCTAAGGCATGAATTCTCGCTTGCAGCTAAAGTTCGTTAACCATAGCTCTATCAAGCTTACTCCAAATTGAAGATATACTGTCCACTAAGTTTTTGGACCAAGTATAATAACATCCAATGGATCTCAAATCTGTAAGACCCACATTCAAACAACAATCTGCGAAGTCCCTAATCTCATATGGAGTTACCTCCACTCCATTATGTCGTTCCTCAAAACTAAGTACTTTATTAAAATCACCCATGATCATCCAAGGTAATGTACATATATCTCCAAAATCAATCAAGTTACTCCATAAAGTCCTCCGAGTAACAATAGAATGGAAACCATAAACAAAACTTAAACGAAATGTGATAAAAGTTACCTTAGAGGTTACTTCACAATGTATAACCTGTGAGACAGCTTCCAAGACACAAAGGTCCACTTTTGCATGGTCCCATAACACTAAGATTATTCCTGTCGGATGGGAAAGAAAGTTATCAGTATGCCTCCACTCATCGAATTTGTTCCTCATGATCTGAGCTAACTTTTGTTGGTTGACTTTCGTCTCCAAGACGCCAATATATTGATACATTGTTTCTTAATGAGGTGATGAACCCCATTTTATTTTAGGGGCATATTGAAACCCCTAATGTTCCATGATGCAATCTTCATGATGATATAAAAAGGGCATTACCCTTCTTTTTATCCGTCTTCTGTTTAACTGGTTGCACATCAGGCTTTGCTATAAGCTTATCATTGCTTGTTGTCTTCAATGTTGGAACATCAAGAACTGCATTTGTGCCATGTAAGATGGGTGTTTCAAATTCTGCTCTTTCCTTCTTTACATGCACTTTATTACTTGGAATAGGCTGTGGAGTAATTTTCCTTAGCATATGACCTTTGCTTGCAAGGACTGGTTATTCTTCTTACCCACCTCTATGAGAGAGGCATCATCTTCATTTAGCACCAGTTGAGCACCTTGTTTTGTATTGACATGACTAATGGAATGTGCATGTCGAGATTGACTAACATTCTAGTCAATCAGATTTGTTGTTGTAATAGCTGTTTCCAGCACACAGTCCCGTTCGATTCTTGGCTTGCTTGGATAACCATCAATTTTCTAACCGTCATTAATTGACTGAATTAAACCCCCAATAATTTTTTGATCTGTCACTATTGTAGTTGTTTCGAGCACACAGTTCTGTTCCATTGTTGCCTTACTTGAGTTACCATTATTGTTCTGACCGTCATTAAATAACTGACCTGAGTCCCCAGTAATGCTTTGGTCATGTACATCAATCTGTATCCCCATTTTCTTTGCCACATACTTAGGAGAAATAACTTGCTTATGGTTAGCAGGAATAGATTTTCCTTAGCATGCATCATTTTTGTGCCCAAAACTTTTGCAAGTGGAACAGATTGGGCTCATGCTCATAAGAAACCAGTTGATTCCTAATTTTACTGCTTGTAAGTTCCATCTTAACTGAGCGAACCAGATCCTTTGAGGCGTCAATCTCAACAAGAATTCGTGCAAATGATATTCGTCCCTTTGTTGTAGTAAGCAAATCAGTTGTGATCGGTTTACCAATCTTTGTTGCAATCTTACTCAATGCATTGGGTGTCCAAAAATTCAATGACAACCCCGGTAATGTTACCCAAACCGATAGAGTGCTAATATCATCATCATTGAACTCAAAGAATGATGGTACATTTTTCAGCATCAACGCTCTACCATATACAAAATATGGACCTCCTTCAAGTACTTGAGATGTATCATTGGAATTTTCAAATTTGAACACAAGCCATCCACTTTGATGTACAAAGTATTGGTATTTAACTCCCCATTTGTCACACATTTGCAATAAGGCTATTTTACCCCGGAATCGTCCAGTAAAGTATCCCACCAAACAGTAGCCCCATACTGTTTGATCATCATCAATATCCTCTTCATTGAAAACTAATATTTTCGGAAGGTTTTCCCAGGATTTGAGCTTGAATCCATTCTTACGCTTGCGAATTTCCTTAAATAAATTGGCCCATGGAGCTTTGGTTGCCTTAGCTTAATTTTCATGAACAATATGGTTGGCTTAACGTGCTGCATTTGAGCCTTCTTCCGATTCTGTATCTTCATCACCTAGTGTTTGGGATACACTTGGTGATTTTGTATTAGCCTGGTCAGATTCCTCCCATAATGTCTTCGTAGAATCCACGAATTTGGATGAAGACTCTCCTTGTGTAGGAAGATCGTTTGACTTGGACCCAGCCACATTTGGAAAATCTCCAGAATTTTTTCTAAGTGCTGGAAAATCGTCTTGGATTAAGACATCCAGCCTACAATTAGGCTCCTTACCTTCCTTATTGGTAGCCTTTTCAACTGTGGGATTTGGTAACTTACCAAATGTAATTGGTAACCTCCCACCGTTTATGTCTATTTGACTTCTTTCCCATAATATGTTAAATGGGAAAAATGGAAATCCTGCAAAGATAGCCTAGAGTCTCGCACTTTCCAAAAAAAAAAATCGGAGCCACCTAGGTTCCGGCACACCGAATTGGTGTTTGGAATATGCAAAATCAGCAAGAACAATGAATTTCGATGCTAAAGATGGAATTTGCACTCCAAGAATTGAAGAACTTCTAGCACTTTTGCACCCAGGAGAAGAACATAATGAAATCTTCCAAGTAGAATATCAAAATCATTCCAAAACCAAGCACCTTAACAAGATCTTTACTTGATTTAAAACTTTCACACAAGGAATAAGGTAAAATTCAAATCAAGATCGAGAAATTTTGAGGTTATGATCACGAGATTTTCCAAACCTCCAAAGAATCTTCAAAAACTTGGGGAAAAACCACACTGATCTTGACGAAATTTGGAAAGTGGACCTTAATACTGATTAAAATCAGAAATCCAAGTATCAAATATGATTATCGCCAAGAAATAATGTAAAAAAACTAAGAAATCTCTCAAGAAAAGTGTGCACCAAGTGGAACTTTCTCTCACTAGGTTGAGAGCATCTCTCTCTAACTCACTTGACCGACTGAGAGCTCTTTGCAATAATATTTTTACTCGTAGGGTTGTTGCAGAATGTACGTGATCTTGCAATTACTCTCTGCATGTAATAACTCAAAGTAGAAAATTATAGCGATCAAAATAAAGTAAAACCTGTACAAAGCAATGTCTTTCTTCCTAACACATAATGTCGTATATCTTATCAAACAAGTTTCATTTGTAATTCATAACTGTACGCATTTTATAACATGGTATTAAAGTCAAAGGAATTTAGTATGTAACATATATACAACACATTATGCCAATTTATATAATGTGACATTGCACTTCATTTTTGATAAATAAGTCGCAAAAAGTTAGAAGCCACGTTATTATTGTTAAGAATTCGTAACAAGCCAATAATCTAAAAAAATGTTCAGTTTGGCTCATCTTATTACATATCAATAATCACACATGCAACTCAACATGGTGTGTATTGGATATGAAATGTTAGAAGTGCGATGTTGTAACAAGCTATGACATCACACGGTTAACAATGATAATAATCATATATGACTACATTGTGAAGAAAAGTTCCATGACAATCCATTTTAAGTAGTTTGAAAGGACGTAGAAGTTTAAATGCTTGTGTTACTCATATATGCTAAAATAAAAATTCACAACAATGTATCACAGACTTACTATATGACTGTCATGAGAGTTTTCACTAATTTGATTTACACTATGGTCAAATTGTCGAATTAGTAATTTGAAGTTTACTAACATGAATAGTGAAAATAAAATAAAATAAGACTTGTTAAATATTATTGCACAAATTTTAAAAACAAAACAAAATATGAATAATTACTTCGAAAAAAGAATTCTAAATTGTTTACAGGTTGCAAATTGCAATAGTTTTGATTCATTGGGGGTTTAAATATAGCTAATTTCTAGGATTTATAATCAATATGATAGTGGTTTATTGGCTGTTTTTATTTATGTTCAATTACTTTAATTAAAATAGATTAAACATGGAATATCAACAATTTTAGCAACTTTATTTTGGTAAAATATTGAAGTGTTTCAGTTACAAAAAAGTAGAGAGATTATGGAAGTAAGTAATTTTGGTTTATTTTTGTATAATATCTGGTATTTATAGTATTTAAATTATCATATTATTTTTTTTCTTTGGTTATATGTAAAATTTTCACGATCCCATTAAATATTTGGAAGAATAAGTTCAGGGGGTGGTTGAGCCTATAGATAAATGTTGATTCCATGACTGAATTAAAAACATTTGTGTGTAGTAGTGACCTTGGCTAACAAGTGGGAAGCTAGATATTGACTGTATGTTAGGGATCTGATCTCGACTACTAGTCCCCCAAAAGGCCAATGAACTAGTCATGAAAAAAGAAGAAGAAAAAATTGTCACGCTTCAAAAGATTTCAATGTGGGCACCAATTAAATATACCAAAAAATAAGAAGGCTTTTTTTTTTTTGGTTCTATCCAACCAAATTTGAGTGGAAAACCAATGAGCGATATGGGAGCAAATTTAAAAATCCTATCGGGGAAGAATTTAAATATCAAGTTTTAAGGTACATCTCACAAGTAGGAAAGGAAAAATTAGAAAATTAATGAGTGGGATAAAACAAATTAAGAAAAAAAAGGTTGTTCTATTATACGACTATGGCCGGTAATGTGATAATTTTGATTGGCTATTTGCTGTCGAGCATTTGGATAAGTGAAAATTCTAGTGTAACAATGTTCAGAGTGGCAAAGGGATCGCCTTAAAGCCCGATCATTGTTTTTTTTGGTCTATTTCTATAGTTATATTAGAACGTCTCTAATGCTTTCATAGTTTCCTAAAACATATTTGCTACATAAAAAATACAAAAATGTTTAAATTGATTGGGCTTTACGCCTTTACCTAAATATTTATGGACCATCAATGGATAAAGTAGTTTCTAATAATCAAATTATTTACATATATTTTTTTAAAATATATTTTAATAGACCTAGAATATAATCAAATCATTTACATGTATTTTTTAAACGTATTTTAACATACATGGAAATGTCATGAGTAGCGTAAAAAGGGGTAGCCCAAGCTCAGCTATTTCTTTCACATGTCAAAATAATTTTTATGAAGAAAATAAAAATCGAAGTAACCCATAGAAATTCATTTTCAATGAAATTGAAAAAATAAAAATAAAAAAACAAGCTTAAAGTGGTTGTACCTTCGAACTTCATTTCCACTTTCGTATCAAACAGTCAAAGTAGAAATTGAATTCATCGGATCTGACATTTTGCATGGAATTTAAACCAATCAAATAGACCATTCCTTAGTCTTCCCCAATTTCATTCCAAAAAATATAAATGCATGATGACATAAAATCATCTTCAATCTTGATTTAAAATAGATCTAAGTTTTGATTTAGATTTTTAAAGTGGTCGGAAACCTTCCAATAGAGATGTAAAGGAAATACAAATTACATTTTTTGGCAATATATATATATAAAGAATGTAATTAACACGTACAAGAGGCAAGAAGTGGATTTACATCTTCTCATTGAAGTAAAATTTGAATTTAGATCCACTAACATATAAATAAGGATACAAAAGTGATTTTGAAAATACCAATTTAAATCAGCATTGTAGGTGTTTTAAATCCGATAAATCTCCATTGTTATATACCTTTTTTCTAACAAAAACATCAACATGCCCTACTAAATATGATTGGACACTTACATCCCACCCGTCATGCCACTAGTAGCAGCCCTCCGCTTCGGCCAACACTATCAACCACAATATATTGATTCATTCCCACTTTCAACTTCAATTCAATATCCCAATTCTCAGATAACCTAAAGTCGGCTAAAAAAAATGTACTCGAGTTGGGAAATAATTTAGTTTTCTTGTTTTGGGTAATCATCTATCTGTTTGGTACACAATATTGGATTAGATTGATAGTATTTATTATAGTTACCAAGTTTTTCGTTTCTTTTTTTTTTTTTTTTTTTCCACTTATGTATGGTCCACTTTGTGAATTGTGTCATTAGCAAATTTTAATAAATTCATGTTCCAAATTTAACATAAAATTTCTCTGTGTAAACAATAATATAATTGTGAATTTTTCTTTGTTATTCAGTTTGTTGGGTTCTTCACAAAATCTGTATTAGCTGAGAGAGGTAAAAACACAAGGACCTTTGTTGTGATGCAGGTTAAGAACCATCTCAATCTCAATGGTATGAATTTAATTTCTTTTCTTTCTTAAAATTTTTCGTTTGCTATCCAGTCTACCTTATCAAAGTTATGTTTAGCAAACAAACGCTCATCTTTTAGATTTGAATATTACTGCACTTTTGCACTTGAAATCTTGTACTAGTCTGCTTCCATTGCACATTAACCAGTGGAGAAGACATGCTCAAATGTCATGTCAATCTTAAGACAGGCAAATTAATTATGGGATGCTCGGGAGACAGGATTTGCCTGATCCAAGAAGCCCATGATCCAAGGCACCCCCTTTTCAAGTAATCATTTACTCCAAACAATAATACTGCTTGGCCTGGGATTAAATCCCGACGCCCCCTCCAATAGGGAGGTGCCAAATGGCGTCCCTGGTTTGACCCGAGATTTAATCCCAGACAAATTAGCACGCTTCAACTCCAAAAGACAAATTCGAGACATCCAATGTAAAGATATCTGATTCCCAAGCAGGTTCCACTTCAATCTTCATATCTTCTAATGCAATATATGTTGTCAAACGTTTTATTCCCCTCATTCTGGTTTTGGAGTCTGGGACTATATTTGGCACTTAGGGTTCATTTGGTAGGGATTTTATTTTTTCTTTTGCTTTTTAGAATAGTTTCATGTTGTTAAATAAAACATCAAATGACAATTTTTAGCCATCATTTTATATTCTTTTTTTTTTTTTTGGTTTATCATATAATGTAGATACACTGGTAAATCAGAAAAAACTAAGCTCAAAGGAGGCACTTTTGGTGCCTTTATCCTCCTGCTACGATAATCATACAAATTGATAGACGATCCTTGAATCTTATTTTATCCCATGTAGAGACACAAAATATAAAAATTTGATATGAACAGCACTTATGCGCATGGACGAGGTTTGACGCCTGTGTTGATTTTTCGCGCTTTAGATTGTAGTATGTTTTAAGAGTTCATCCATTAAAATGTAAGTTCGTTGGTATCTAATGTGAGATAATTTGATCCATATTCGCTGTAGGTATTGTAGCAATGCCCTGTTTGCCATTAATTTAAAAGAACTATATTTCGAACAGTATTTTTTGGAGAATGTACGATTAAAAATTAGGGGAAAAATATGGATTTACATGTTGAATATTTTATTGTGTGAATGTGTGATTGAAAAAGAGTATGAAAAATAACTTATAGTAGAGGGAATCTAATATATATGGGCTAAGTATTTTTTTTCTAATATGAAAGGTCTGGGAAGGATACAGTTTTGACATACATATACTTGGTTAACTCATTTAGACGGAACGACTTGATTCAAATAAAAATAAATTCAATAATTTAATTTTGAAAAAAAAAAATGTTATCTTTTTCTTAAAAGAAATAAAAAAAAATTAAATATCCACTTAAAATTTTGGGAATGAACAATCTTGTACTGTATACTGATCCACCATCAAAATTACTCCCTGAAAGCAAACCAGTTTGCCCTATCGAGGCCCCTTGCCCCCAGGCCATACCGCGATACGTGCAGGAAACACCGACACTTCGTATTAGCCTACGCCTCAGTTACCATAGGTTACCTATTCCATGCACACGTGCACCGAGATATTGTAATATTGCATTCTCTCTATATATATATGCACTGTAATTTTTTAGAGAGAGAGAGAGAGATTTGAGATCTTGAAGAGAACTTATGAATTTCAAGATTTCTTAGGATGGACAGGGGATGGAAACCTAATGTTGAGGTGTCGCCAGCCTGTCCTCGTTGTGGTTCTTCAAACACCAAATTTTGTTACTACAACAATTACAGCTTGACACAACCTAGGTACTTTTGCAAAGGTTGTAGAAGGTACTGGACTAAAGGTGGGTCCCTCCGGAATGTTCCAGTCGGCGGTGGTTGCCGGAAGAGAAGACGAGGTAAGTCCATACGCACGTCGTCTACAGTTGGTGTCTCCTCTAGGAGTTCAGGTAATAACGGAGCAATGCTCGAATCAAGTAGCTCATATCCTGGACCTGGTGTCTCAACCAATATTGATCTTGCAGCAGTTTATGCTAATTTCCTTAATCAGAAGCAACAACCACAGCCTCGGGTAGAAGTCCCCAAGTCGTTAAATGATGGTACATTAAGGGAACAAGTTTATTTATTACGCTCTTATTCTACACTTGTACAATTTTCATAAATAAGTTATTGCAACACCTAATTAATTTGAGGACTTTTGTCTCTCTGAAACATATTGAACCGCCCCATGGAGCTATTAGAAAGTCGACAAACTTATTTATCGAAATCTTGCTTCAACAGGTATTCCATCTTTCTATTACATGGCAGCTGGTTTAGATCAAGAGAGTGGATGTGGGATTCTTTCTGATAATTCATTAGAGATTCATGCAGGCATTGAAAATGCAAGATATTTTTGTGGGCTTGACGCATTTAATCAGAAGCATCAGTATACAACTGATCATCAGTTAATTACAAGTACGAACGGCCTGATGAACAATTTTCCGTTGCCACCATTGCCTAGTGAAGATGTTGCAAATTCTGAAGGGATGGTGTGGTCCAGCTTTGACTTAATGTTGCCAAATCACATATTTCGGTCAACAGATCATACGGCAGGGATTGAACAAGATTCGGAACAGTTGAATGGAAATGGGAACCCATTCAGCATGCTGAATCTTGAAGCCATTTTCAGACCTTAAGTCTTGATGAGGTTCCCTTTTATATCTTAGTTTTGTAAAGGTTAAAATTACTATAAAGACATATACTACTGCTAAATTTGTAATCGTACATGATAATAACAATAAAATTGCACCAGATTTACACAATTCTTTCATGGCAGCAAAACTTCGGGGGTAGGGGTCTGATAAAAACCTTCCAAAGCGCTAGGTTAACCGTACAGTCTGTACAGATAGAGTTAGCAAGGGGGGTCTGATGGTTTAGAATTAGGAGTGTACATGGCCTTACCTGTCCCCTATACAAATGGAATTTCCCTTAGAATTAAATTAGCTGTATATCCATTGTGTAAAAATAGTTTGACATTTAACAAAATTTAGGTCATTAATTGTTGTAACTATTAAGTGTTGTTGAAATAGCACAAAAATTGTGTATCACATCATGGAATGTAAACAAAACTATTAACCAAAGATCAAGAGTAGCAAAATTGGATGGTTTAAGTATCGAACACACATGCAACTGATGTGCATGCTGGATTTATTTAATAAATGCACGACACGTTCAATTTTTGATATAAGCCCTATTTTGTTTCACTAAAAAATTTGATTAAAATTGAAGTTAAAGTCAACAATTAATTAATCGCGCACATTTCATGAGATTTATAACTTGATTTGCCCCATAAGCGGGACCAAGTATATTGTCGTTAGAAGTAGAACCCCGTATTTCTTGTAGAGAATCTTCTAATTAATCCAAAGCAACTAGAAAGAGAATTTTTAATCATAAAGAATTCGATTGCACATGTTCTGCGGTACTCATCGAGAATACTCCACTGGTATGAAAAGTTCTTAATGTTAATTGAGTATTCGGTTTTCCAATCGATTGTCCTGCAATAAGACTTACAACTTCTCCTAGGCCAAAAATTAGAATACATAATGGGAAAATCAATCTTACATCAAAGAGAAGCTAATGCAAGGTTTACATAAAAATTCTCGTGGAATCGAAAATGAAGATTTCACGAGATTGGCCCGTTCTGCCATAAGTATCTCCATATTCTGCTTAGTACGATTCAATGGGTTTGATCAAAGTTCTTTTTGTATCACTTTGCCTATTTATTCTTTTTTCTTTTTTTATTGAGTCAAAATATATTCGAGTTATAAAGTATGAATTACTCCTTTGCCGTTGCAACACCTTCTAAAAAGAGTTGCGTCTTATTAGTTAGTTGGTGAGGCAATAACTTATCAAGACGATGATCAGTCACACCGGGATTGAGACAAAGCCCAAACTCCCACGGGAGACAGCGGTGGGGAATTGTAATTCAATAAGAAATGGGAGTTAGCACTCGATTTCGTTGGTACCATTCAATTGAATCCAATTCAATTGTTTCCTTATTCACGCACTCGAAAATTTCAAGTTCCATCAATTTTTGTCTAAAACTCTGATTTTAATCTCTGTCAAACAGCTGGGGCTAAATGTCATGTGCAGGTAAGAAATTACACTTTAAAATAAGAACTTGTTCACGGAACAATTATAGGTGTTGCGTTGGCAACACCAATGTGGGTGATATTTATTTTTTAATTGTTCAATCACAGATTGACACGTTTATTTTATAAAAATAATAATAATAATAAAATAAAATCTGTCACAGTCTACTAGCATGATTCTCAAAATAATGTGTAGAAGTTGAAAATGTTGCATGGAAATTGGAAAACCAACATAGAACTCAGTGATCCCAGAAATAATCCCCAGCAATCATCCTAGTTTGACGAGATAATCAAAGAATACTTTCCAAATTAATTAGGAGATTAGTCAAATCATGAACGTGTTACTCCATACCCATAGTTCCCTATAATGCATACTGAATTTGAAAATAATAATTAGCTCATGCTCGAGCCATATTAAAATTTTCATTTTCATTTTTCTATTAATTTTCAATCACACATTATTCAATAAAATAATATTTTCAATCACATCATGAATTTTTCCTTCTTTTTTAACCATACATTCTCCATCAATCTACTATTTCAAAATGCATTCTTCCAAAACAATGTAACTCAAACACACCCTTAATCACTTTTGGAAAGTTTAATTCCACAATTGCTATTGAATCTATCTCACCAAAAGCTAAAACAATATAGATGTTTATTTATTTAAATTTAATTTTCAACATGCACATGCAAACATGATTTATATTTCTTCAAATGCATGATACTAGCAAAATCTTCATGAATGAGTGTCACTCAAACTTGAGCTTATATCTTATGTTTGCTTTGATGACTGATATATGCGATCAATTATCTCGTCTAATTTTTTTTAAGTTAATTTAATTAACATAGAATTTCCGCTACATATTCATTTCTCGTCTTCTCATACACGCTTTCTCCATCAAAACTTTGCTGCATATAGAAGTCTAATCATTCAAGAGGATGGCTGGTAGCCCTGATAGGCTGATACCAGTAAACTGACTATATGGTCATTCTGATGAAGACACATTTCCAATTCAGCAAGCATAAACACAAGAATATTGTATAAACTATTACCGTACTTGGATATATTATTTCTTTAGTCACATATATTGTATATTTTCATTCCTAGATTAGTTTGTTTCCTATTATAGCTAATCTCATATGTATTATAAATACCAATGTATAGTGAATCATAAATCAATGAGAATTACTTCATTCCAATACCTAAACCTAACATGGTATCAGAGCATAAGGCCTAACCATTCCATACCATTGTCAATGGCTGAAAATAATCCGACCCCTGTTGCAAAATCTTCCACAGATGTTGGTTCTCCTTACTTCCTACATTCTTTAGACCAACCGAACCAATCTCTCGTAGATGCACCCCTCAATGGCGACAACTATCCTGCTTGGTGTCGTGCCATAACCTGAGCCCTGAATGCTAAAAACAAGCTCAGTTTTGTCCTCGGCACCATTAAACGTCCAACAGATGATACCGCTGCTGCCCTCCTTTGGGATCGATGTTGTGACATGATTATGTCTTGGCTTCTTTTCTCGATCGACCGTTCTCTTACAGGGAGTCTCATCTATTGCGATACACCACACGACCTTTGGGTTGAATTGGAAACCCGATTTCAACAGAGTAACAAAACCAAGTTTTTCAGACTCAGGAGAAAATTGGCCAATTTCCACCAAAATAACGTGGTGTGCCTACACAGAATAGCGTTTTCATTACCGATTACTTGATGACAACAACATCTACAAATGGTATATCGCAAAGCACTGAATACAGAAACAAAATCCTTGACTGCAAGAAGTGAATCTCAAAATGGAATAAAATCACTTCCCTCCACCAATTTTTTCAATACTCAAAACTTAAAGATGGAAGAATTATTTCGAAAAAGCTTCTATATATCGTCAAGTTTCTCAACCATGTGTTACTTTCTACTGTATATGTATTCTTAACTAAATTCAGTTATGTACACAACTAGTTTCTATCTATCCCCTAATTCCATCACTAAATCTAGATGGATAAGAATCAAACAACTCCATGGGCAAACATTGAGAGCTCTTCCATGATCTTGCATGCAGTTTAAGTATGGCTCCAGCTGTCTGCATGGTTTTGGTTCCACAATTAACTTGAAGCACAAGACACAGCTTTGTCACCGCACCAATCTGCAACATTTCTTGAAGAACTCGATTAGTTGCAGAGAATTTCGAAATAGAATGTAAAATTCTAACTCCCCTTTCACTTGCAACTTGTGAAACCCTAATTATTTTCTTCGACACAATGGCCAATCCTGCGCTGTGCTTCAATAATTCTGCTCTTCCTTCTGCNTAACTCAAACACACCCTTAATCACTTTTGGAAAGTTTAATTCCACAATTGCTATTGAATCTATCTCACCAAAAGCTAAAACAATATAGATGTTTATTTATTTAAATTTAATTTTCAACATGCACATGCAAACATGATTTATATTTCTTCAAATGCATGATACTAGCAAAATCTTCATGAATGAGTGTCACTCAAACTTGAGCTTATATCTTATGTTTGCTTTGATGACTGATATATGCGATCAATTATCTCGTCTAATTTTTTTTAAGTTAATTTAATTAACATAGAATTTCCGCTACATATTCATTTCTCGTCTTCTCATACACGCTTTCTCCATCAAAACTTTGCTGCATATAGAAGTCTAATCATTCAAGAGGATGGCTGGTAGCCCTGATAGGCTGATACCAGTAAACTGACTATATGGTCATTCTGATGAAGACACATTTCCAATTCAGCAAGCATAAACACAAGAATATTGTATAAACTATTACCGTACTTGGATATATTATTTCCTTGGTCACATGTATTGTATATTTTCATTCCTAGATTAGTTTGTTTCCTATTATAGCTAATCTCATATGTATTATAAATACCAATGTATAGTGAATCATAAATCAATGAGAATTACTTCATTCCAATACCTAAACCTAACATGGTATCAGAGCATAAGGCCTAACCGTTCCATACCATTGTCAATGGTTGAAAATAATCCGACCCCTGTTGTAAAATCTTCCACAGATGTTGGTTCTCCTTACTTCCTACATCCTTTAGACCAACCGAACCAATCTCTCGTAGATGCACCCCTCAATGGCGACAACTATCCTGCTTGGTGTCGTGCCATAACCTGAGCCCTCAATGCTAAAAACAAGCTCAGTTTTGTCCTCGGCACCATTAAACGTCCAACAGATGATACCGCTGCTGCCCTCCTTTGGGATCGATGTTGTGACATGATTATGTCTTGGCTTCTTTTCTCGATCGACCGTTCTCTTACAGGGAGTCTCATCTATTGCGATACACCACACGACCTTTGGGTTGAATTGGAAACCCGATTTCAACAGAGTAACAAAACCAAGTTTTTCAGACTCAGGAGAAAATTGGCCAATTTCCACCAAAATAACGTGGTGTGCCTACACAGAATAGCGTTTTCATTACCGATTACTTGATGACAACAACATCTACAAATGGTATATCGCAAAGCACTGAATACAGAAACAAAATCCTTGACTGCAAGAAGTGAATCTCAAAATGGAATAAAATCACTTCCCTCCACCAATTTTTTCAATACTCAAAACTTAAAGATGGAAGAATTATTTCGAAAAAGCTTCTATATATCGTCAAGTTTCTCAACCATGTGTTACTTTCTACTGTATATGTATTCTTAACTAAATTCAGTTATGTACACAACTAGTTTCTATCTATCCCCTAATTCCATCACTAAATCTAGATGGATAAGAATCAAACAACTCCATGGGCAAACATTGAGAGCTCTTCCATGATCTTGCATGCAGTTTAAGTATGGCTCCAGCTGTCTGCATGGTTTTGGTTCCACAATTAACTTGAAGCACAAGACACAGCTTTGTCACCGCACCAATCTGCAACATTTCTTGAAGAACTCGATTAGTTGCAGAGAATTTCGAAATAGAATGTAAAATTCTAACTCCCCTTTCACTTGCAACTTGTGAAACCCTAAGTATTTTCTTCGACACAATGGCCAATCCTGCGCTGTGCTTCAATAATTCTGCTCTTCCTTCTGCACATTGGCATAGAAAATCCAACACCGTTAGCATCATTTCACAAGCCCCTTTGTTTGAAGTGTCGAGTAAAAGGTCAATTAATGACGAAACTGCTCCTGCTTCCACCGCTTTGATCTTGTTTCTTCCCCATGGACAGACAATGGTAAGAATTTTCAGAGAGGATTTTGAGGCTTTTTGAGAAATTTTATCCTTCAAGATTTGGACTAATTCAATGAAGAATTCGGGTTTTAAGATGGTCAGCTCTGTTGTATCATCAGCTACTTCAAACATGGATTTCAGTAGCATAACAGCATAAGCTCGAGATTCATAGCTCCCACGCTGAATTATATGCGTTAAGGACTCGATGAATTGATCACCATTGTTCCTTAGGAGGGACTTAAGGCTGGATTCTGATAATTGGAGATGGACAAGAATGCTTAAAGCTTCATCTCTAATTCTTGCCAATTCAGATAAATCTTCCGATTCTTCAATCGAAGATTCTACCATGATTTTCTTAACAATCAAGGAAGCTAAGAATTCTGCCGTTCCTGCTTTCTCCATGCATATTTTACTCGTTTCGTTTTCAAAAGCTATGGATTTCAATCTTTGAAGACATTTCATTTGCATTTCTGGAGATTTGGCATCTTTGAATATCTTCAGGAGCTGTGGTTTGCTGATAGGAGCCTTAGGTGTCGGGTACCTTTCAATGCCATGGGACGCATGGAGGACGCACCACGATTGGATCAGACGTCGAACGGTGATGTTTGGAGTCAATTCTGAATCTGAAATGACTTGTCTTGTTACCGGACACGTACTATTATTCCGAGAGAACATCCATTTCTCTATACTTTCTCGATCATATGTTATGCCTGATGAGATCGTCACCGGATCTTTCATAATCTCTAGAGTGATGGGGCAAAGAAAATATGGTGGAATCTTAATTTGATCCATTTGAAACTAGTTATAAAGATCAAGATTTTGAAGTTTTTGCGAAAAAGATGGTGAAGCTGTTGAGGGGTTATAGATTGGTTTGAAGATGTTAAGAGTTGAGAGGGTGGTTTGATTTTATATGAAGAAATGAGAGAGATTTAAATGGGATATTCGAACCATGGAATTGTGTGTGTTTTAGAGAGAGTAGTCTTTTTCAATAGCTTATCTTTGGAGGTTTTGACTTGGAGCAGTAAGCTGTACAGTTGTCATTCATGGATTAGAAAAGTCCAACCATGGAATCGTGCGTGTTTTAGAGAGAGATAGCTTATCTTTGCAGGTTTTGACTTTTCTAATACATGAATAACAAGTGTACAGCTTACTGCTTGTCAGCCTGCTTTTGACTTTCTATAAGAATTTTTACCCTTTTATCTACGAACAAAAGCAAAAATGAATAATGTTATTTTTTTATGAACAAAAGCAAGAATGAAATGTTAGGGTTAAAATGGTGGAGGGCAATGTTGTAAATTTTCAATTTCATCTGAGGGCAAAATATATAGTTCATGAAGGCTCAACGGCATTATCCACTTTATATCCATCCCGAAAAAAATTCTAACTTCTTGTAATGTGTTATCAGACGTGTATTGTAGGAAAATGATATTTGGTATTAAAAAAAATATCACATGATAATAATCATTAAAATTATTTGAGTTTATTTGAATAAAGTATTGGAAATGATTGTACATGATGATAATAATAAAAAAAGAATTCTTTTTATTACCATTCAATATATATATATATATATGATTCACATTGTATGGTCATTTATAACAATCAAACTATATAATATAAATTGTTATCATTTTTGCAACAATCAACCAATTGATATAAAACAAGTATAAATATAAATATTCGGAAAATGAAGATTATTATATAAAATATTTGCAGTGGAAACGATATTGAGTTATAAAATTTTAGCACCTATAGAATTGGTTTTCGTCCACTTGTAAGTACTCGTGCTTAAATGTGTGGAATATATGACTGAAATTGTATTTGTACCACGTGAAAGATAACGTGTGTTTTTTATTTTCAAAATTGGCTGCTCCATGCATCTTTAATGCCGACGTGTACTTTGGCCATTCTTGTCACCATGCAATATTGACCAAGGATTTGCAATTTCATTCTCTTTACTTTTGTGGCTTACGTGAATGTGAAAAGAATAATATTATTATCTAATTATGTTACGATGTTTTCATATATTATTAAAGAATATATCCAATTAAGTGTAGAAGATGGATGAATTATTTAATTAATTCTATCATTTAATGATATATATCCCTCAAATCGAGATTGTAGTACCAGTGGTGCTAATCGGGATGGAGGGAGTGGAGGCAGGCTTGAGCTTTAGACAAAGAAGTCCAGAGCAGCCTCTCCCTTCGTCCGTTTCTAGAAGCATTATGGACAAACCTAATCAGCTCTCAGTTACACGGCTAAAATTTATAAACGTCGTGATGTAAATAAAAAATAAAAAGGGACTCGTGAAACAAAGCTATAGATGTGGTCTAATACTTTGCTTTTCTTCTATGCATGTTATCATGGTTTCATTAATGAAGTGGCCCAGTATTAGAAATTTAAGAGTGTATTTGGTATGGATTAAAATCGGATTAAAATTGAAAAATTAGTCGTTATTATTGACAAAAATTAGACGAGTGAGATAAAATAACGGCTATATTTTCAATTTTAATCGACTTTTGAGCTCTACCAAACAGGTTCTAAGTAAGAAAATTGAAATAGATATTGAAGTCTAAATGATATGACGAGGATTAAATTTTACAATTATGAGATTTTAAATTCATATAACAACGTCAATAATAGATGGAAACACGTGTTGCAGTGACTTGAATGATAATAGTAAACTGAAAAAACTAAATCAAAGCACGCTACGCTTACGACAAATAGATTCATGTCAAATGTCGTAGCTAGTATAACTTATGGCCACAAATTACTTATTTAATTATAAGTATTTCAATATCATATTTGAATAAAAAAAAAAATGTACCTCAATTCCTTTTACTAGTACTAAAAAGGCAAACGGACGTAAAAGACTCAAAAAAATAAAGAAAATGAAGAGTCAACCATCACATGCCAAATTGCTATCTATAATCTATGGCTATCATCTCTTTGAATGGTCCTCATGGCTATGATTAATACACAGAAGACTTTAATGATGTGAGATTGTGAATCAATATACGTATGTGCTGAGCTAGGTTAAGAGGAGAGAGAAATCCTTGCGTATATCTTGCGTTTTTGAGTGTGGACATGATTCAATTCGATAAAATTTGTGTTTTTGAGTGTGGACATGATTCAATTCGATAAAAATTTCATTCGAAAAAAAAAATTGAATTGAACTAGTTACTAATAATAATTATGTACAAGAGATGCAATGGTTTGTGTGTAGTAGTGAAATCAAACTTGACCAATACTCGATTCAGACTAATCTTTTTTTTTTTTTTTTTTATCTTCATAAATTATAAAAATTAAATTGAGAGATTGTACAAAAAATTAGAATTACAGATAGAACAATAATTGGATCACATTCGTCTAATTTTTATTTCTGAGACTAAAAACCAGTTAAATTTGAATCAAATAAAACCAATCAATCTTGACCCTATTCGTGTTGTTTGTGGAAAAATGTCCACCCACCCCTTAGTGTTTCTTCGTGTATTGAATTGTACACCGAAAAATAAGTTATCCAGATACGATGAGTTTTGATTGTACTAGTTAATAAAATGAGCAATTCTTTAGTATTTTTAATAGATTCCGACAAGAATGATTGGTTTTAATGAACTATAAAATGTTCGATATGATTGTTAGTGGTTTTCTGTTGCCTATAATTATAAAAAAAAATAAAAAATGAATAAAGTGTTTGCTCAATTTTGCACGGGTAAAATGCAATTATTGATTACACTTGAATAACATATAAGCAATTAAAAGTTTATCTAAAGCACAATATTAATCAATTAGGTCAATTACCGCATAATTAACTCTAAATAATACATAATTATTTAACACAATCATTCAATCCACAAAAGAAAAAGGAAAACGAAAGTTGGTGGAGGTGGAGGTGGAGTTTATTTTAATGAATTTCATGTTACAAGTCAAAATATGTAATGATTGACTAAAAAGACACGTGAATTAAGTAATCAAATTAATACTGTTAACACTTGGGACGAGAAGAGGATTGGGTTACTGGTTTGGGTTTTCTCGTTCCTTTTCCCTTTTTTTCCTCATTTTCTTTTTCTTTGTACTTTATTCGTAAGTGTATAATAGTTGTTTCGACATAATTTTTGAGTTCTCAATTGTCAAACCTTGCTCCTAGTAGTTGTTTATAAGGACGAGGACCTGTGTACTACAAACTGGAGATTGGATACCTAAAAGTTTACAAGTCCTAAAGATTAGGGACTCCAAATGAAATTTACTCAATAAAAACTGTCCTTCAAAAAGTCAAAAACCGTAGTCAATGGCCCAATTTACTGTTCATTTTGTGGCACATCAAACTCGGGGTGTGTTTGAGCCACATTTTTTTGAAAGAATGTATTCTTAAATAGTAAATTAATGGAAAACGTGTGGTTGAAAAAGAAGAAAGTTTTTTAATTTGATGAAAAATATTATTTTATTGAGAATTGTGTGGTTGAAAATGAGTAAAAGAATTAGAATAAAAATTTTAATGTTTGTTCACAATATACAAAAGAGAAAATACAATTTTACTCTCACATGTGCACCTAGGAAATTGAACATATCCTAATCCTAACTAATATAAAATAGCTTGTTTTTGAAAGGACATGTGTCAATAAAATAAATCGTCAACACGCGACGTCATTTCATATGAGGTGTTTTTTCCTTCCATTTCCCACTCTTGTCACGAGAACCCTGTGTTTTACTTTTACGCTCTCCAGAAGCTAAAATCCCTCTCGACTAGCCCTAATCTCTCTTTTCCTCTCTCGATCCAAAGTTAACAATGGGTTACTGTTTGCTTTAGAGAGGATGGAGCAGCTGTCGTCGATGATTGTGTTCGACCCGTCGAGATGCAAGCAGCAATGGATTAGGGTTTCGAGAGACAAGCAGTGATTTGCAGGGTGTTCTGGTGATGAATAGGATCGCCGAACCTGCTTCTCCAAATACTTTGGAGGTGATTTTCGTTTAGGTTATGAATGCAATTTTAAAGATTGCTGATTTTATTTTGTTAGTGGAAATAGCTTTTGGTTGATTTTATTTTATTGAATTATTTCATAAACTGTTTTTATTAAAAAAAAAACTTAATAGGGGCAAAGCCTAAGCAATTAGCGTTTTCAAGGGCTTCTGGGATTAACTTTGGCATCTTCCCCATCTGTGATATGCTAACGTTTCATTGATATTAAAAACTAATTTTATTGAGATTGGATTGAGCTTCTAATTTATGTTTTTTTAATGCATTGCTCATTAATTTCTCGGTTTTTTTCAAGCAGAAATGGAAAACGGAAGCTTATTGAGTTTATTTCCAATGTAACTTGGTTGCTCAATAGCTCATTTGTGTTAAATTACTTCTCTGAAAATAGTGCTTAGTTTGTGAGATCGGTGGGAACAGTTAAGTGTATCCGTAGTATAAGTAGCTGCATTTTGTAGCACATAGAAAAGAATGGAGGCAATGTGTAATATCAAGCATCATCC
>CAIGRF010126856.1:0-12625 GCA_903798235.1 Fraxinus ornus | reverse complement strand
AAAATCGTATTTATCACATTTGATAAAAATTGAATTTCTGGTAAATAAATCACAATGTGACATTTGTACAAAATACTTATCACAAAAAACGTGGTTCTAATCCTAATACGTGATAGTGGTGGCAACTTGACTTTAAATAGAATTCTTAAAAATAATAATAATTATCCCACATCCATTCACGTGACTATTCTCATCCCAATTTACTTTGATTTAAAAAAAATAAATAACAATTTCTTTAAACTTCAATATCTTGATATTAACTTATTTGAAATAACTTTTTCTCAAGCCTAATTTACATGATTAATTACGAGCTATCCAACGAGACCCATATTGATATACTTATCATCACTCTATGAAAATCCAAATGTTTGACCCAAAACATAAGAAATTTAAAACATACTCCGCTTTAGTCCCTCAACTTTCAAAATAATAAAATATAATATATAGAAGAAATAGATTTTTATTCTAAAATTTTCGAGGTGTTACAGCGACGGTTGATGTAGCGACGATAGCGACAGATGGTGAAGAGAGTGAAAAGGAAATGGGACAACAATTGATTTTAGGGCTTGGCACTCTACCGAGGTTTGAGAGTGTAGAGACGAATGGTGGCGGTAGAGGTGGACGTGGAGGTTTGAGAGTAGAGAGACGAATGGTAGCGATGGAGGCGACGACGACGATTGCTGTAGCGGCGATTGCTGTGTAGAGAGACGGACGGTGAGAGAGTGGAGAGGAGATGGAACAAAAAATTATTTTAGGGTTTGGATAGTGTAGATAGATAAAAATAAAAATAAAAACTTATTTAAGTCATGAGTTAAAACTTGATTCTTGATTTATGAAAATGGTATTTTAAAACCCCGTCAGGTTGTAATTTCCTCAATTATTAACATCTAAACCCAATTAATTCACTCATTCAGAAAACAACGCATTCCTTAAAATCAGTCGTCTTTTTCCTCTAGCTTTCCTCCATCAAAACTCAAGTTTAATACCACACAAAGTCTAGAAAAACGATTTTATGGAGAAATTTGAATAAATACCGCCAGAGAAGATAGATTCTACAAATTGATCTAAAACACCAAGGCAGATGTAATATAATGACTCTGATACCAAATGTAAGACAAAAATCGATCCAGAGCAATTATGCGGAAATGAATTGGATCGAAAAACTGAAATACAATAGGATCGATTCATACCTCTAGCCTTGATGATGTTGTAGAAGCTCTCATTTCTATAGGTAATGGAATTCTAAACTTTCAACACTCTCAATAGATAGTGTGTATTGTGTTTTCGGTGATTGAGCTTGGGGACCAAAACCTCTATATATATAGCCAAAACTCCCATCAAATTATGGCTTAGGTTACTAACCAATTGATGGTGAAATTGAATTCCATAAATGTTGAAATTGTTGAAACTGAAAACTCCATGAATGTTGGACCATCAATATGACCGTTGAAGAAATGGGAAAAGACTTCAACGGGAATGTGAAGAGACTTACACTTCACCGATGGAATTCTGCTGCAACGCCGTGACGGCGATCTGGGCCAGCTTCTGCCAGTGGCGGACTACCTCAACTCTGTCTGTGATGGCGTTACAAATATCAAGCGCCTTCACAGAGCGATCAAGGAGGTCGGGATGAGTTTATCGAGCGGAGTCTTCGTGAAATGGGATGGGTCACAACCCATTGCCAAAACAGCCTTGACCTCAGCCTCGCAGCAAAGAAAAGTATCGAGAAGGTTGCGGAACCAGGGGATGGAAAGGAGCGGAGGGTTGCAACTCTCCAGTGCTGCACTAGGGGACTCGGTGGCGGCGGAGGAAGATTCAATGGTGGATACGGCGGCGGAGAGGGTGGAATGAATGTTGGGCAGTCTGTCGGCGACATGCTTTTGGAAGAGTTCGAGGTCTTCGAGTTCTTGATCGTGGTTTTCCATAGCAGCCACCTGGTTCCTGCGGATGCTTATGCGATTGAGGAATGAACCTTGACCGTCGTTCGTCGCTGGCATGGTTGTATTCGCCGGGAATTTTGCATTTGGTTTTAGAGAGAGAAATTTGGGAAATGGTTGTTTGTGTAGAAAAGAACTGGAAGAAGATGAAAAGGACGGTTTGGCAGTTAAAAAAAGAACTGGAAGAAGATGAAAAGGACGGTTTGGCAGTTAAAAATATTGACCAAAATCGGTTGTCATGCTTTATCGTGAACAAGACCTTTTCCTTCTCCTTGTTCGTTTGTTCATTTTAGGGAACATAGCATTTTGGCCCCCAAACTTTGATATCTCTTGCAGTTTGGTCTCTGATCTTCAAAATGTAAACATTTATAATTTTACGGGCTTTTATTTTAGTATCACTTGGTCCCATTGAACAATTTTATCCTTGTCTAGGTTAGTTTCATTGAACCAAATGTACTATTGTTTAATTATTTTAGGATTTTGCAATGCGATTTTAGGAGTTATATTATTTGGATTGTTATTTTTATCTAAGTAATGAAATATAACGGCAAGAAAGAAAAAGTATGACAAAACTTAGAGCACGTTTGGCCCCATTATTCCAAATTATAATGAGATGAATAATAATTTTTTGGATAGCATGTGGTAAAAAAAAGGAATTTTTATTTATTTATGTATAATATTAATTTAATTGAAGAACGTATAGCTGATAAGAAGAGAGAAAAAAATGAATTATAATTTAATGAGAAATAATGTGGGCCAAACTGGGACTTATGACAAATATCGTTGAAAAGTTACGTTAACTTTTCATTTTTTGCATAATATGCTTAAATAAGTAAGGGTAATGTAGTATTTGTACGCTATAACTAGGGCTGGACATAATCCGGTCCGGTCCAGTCTAGTTCGGTTCGAACCGAACCGAACCGAATCAAGACTTTTGGGTATTTAATAAATGGAATCGTCGGGTCCAAATATAATTATGGGACCGTTCGGTTCCATTCGGTTCAATTCAGTTTTGTTCGGTTCCATATCATAATTAATCTTTTTAACATTTACAGTAACACTACATAAATACAACTATTGACATGTTCATTCATAGCTTTGATGGGTAGTTGGAGAGGGGAAGTCGTGCTCGACAATCGGGGGTTTCGATTTGGGCATGTAGATTTAGGTTTTCAATTTATCAAATGATTTGGTGATAGTGAACATGTGTTACCGAATGAAAGTATGAAATTAGAAAGGGAAGGATAAAAACTTAAAAAAGTCTAGATCTTGGGTTAACAATGAAATTAATAATTGGATCAAAAAATTAAAACAAAAAATTGAATTTAGAAATTGGATTGGGCTGGGCTATTTAGGCATGGACTTGACTTGGGAGTTTGAATATTAATTATTAAATTAGATTATTTGCTAATTTGTTTAGAAAAAATAAAATAATCTAATTAATTCAATATAAAAATTTTTAAAAAATTGTTTAGATTCGATTCTTATTCGGTTATTCAATTTTTGGTCTAGAATCGAGAATCAAACCAAACTTATCGATTCTCGATTCAAATATATGTTCGAGTATTTAATTTATGAAGAACCGCTCGATTTGGGTTCGATTCGAGAGTTTTGTCCAACCATTGCTATAACTCTTATTTAAGGATATGAAGTGTTCATGATAACTTGATAAGACTTTGAAAGCTTTTAATTAATTATGATTACAATCATAATATATTTAGCGATTTCGCAAGATGATTTTTGTCCTTCACTAATCATTGTTGTTAGAATAAATCTAAGTGTATAAAATTGGTTGACACTATGGTTGACAACCATGTGTTGTCAAAATCCTACTATGTGATGTAAAAAAATAGTTTTTTTTTATAAAATGAATGGATACGATAATGTCAAGCAGAATATTGTCAACTAATATTGTACATGTAGTATGATCCTTGTTATTAACGCTAATCATGTGTTGAATGTCAGTTCCCACATGTCACTGCCGCATAAGTCCGGACAAATATGATTTATTTAATTTGTTATTTGGGCTTTAAATAACGTTTGAGCATATTCGTGTGTGTGATTGACACGAAAAAATATCTCTTAGAAAAGAAAATATTTTCCTTATGTCATCAATTTGGTAGATTAATAGTGGTGAAATTAAATAGAGTAAATTTGAGATGACATGTTAA
The DNA here is from genome assembly GCA_903798235.1 of Fraxinus ornus. NCBI lineage: Eukaryota > Viridiplantae > Streptophyta > Magnoliopsida > Lamiales > Oleaceae > Fraxinus > Fraxinus ornus. The sequence continues at coordinate 8,517 of CAIGRF010126856.1, read as the reverse complement.
TTTAAAAATGATATGTCTATAATTAATTAGGTGAACAACGAGTTGGATAACAAAAATTAAACAACATATCTCAAATAATTTAATACATGTCGTATGAGGTCACACGAACGAGCTCAAATAACAAAACTATTATGGAAAAAGAAAGTTTATAGCAATTATTGAATCTCATTTAAAAAGTCGAAGTTATGAAATAGGTTGGAGTCATTGGATTTTAACATCATTTTGATTTTAATGTAGTGATTAGAAGAAAGTTGGATCATTGGGTAATATATGTGTTGTGTTTCGTTACTTGTAGAGTAACTTTAACATATTTCAGTTTTTTTTTTTTTTTTAAATTCAAAAACAACATTTTTAATTTTTCATTGGATAATAATATTTTTATGGGTTACATATTTGAATAACATATGTATATTACTGTGTTACTGGAAGAGTAACATTAGAATTATTCAATTTTTATTTATTTATTAAAGACGTCATTTTTAGGGTAACACCATGTCACTTGTATAACAGTATGTGTTACTTTTTATAATTAATTTGTACGGTAAAAGTTGTGTTTCTTTGTTACTTTACTATGTTAATCCATCTCAAACCCTAAAATATTCGCCACTTTAGCCCCAACAAATCATGTCGGATTTCTTCAATCTCAAGCATACCCCACTTCTTTTGTCCTATCAATATGATTCTCTCATCCAATGACATGCCATCTCAATTCACAATGAAGTAACATGTTACATTAATGGAGAACAACATATATATCGTGTTCTTTAACATAAATTTCTTTCACACAAGATAAAAAAACAAGTCTAGTTTAAACATTATAAATCTTGCAATTTCTTTAAACATTATAATGTGCACAACTTTAGAAAGCAAAGAGTTTTATCCTGAAAAATAAAACGCCAAAAATTATTCGACTACTTATTCTTCATTTAGATTAACAAGAAATAGAAGATAACAAATAATATTAAAAAAAAATACATACAATACATGCTTCCAAAAGATTGAAACTTATTCATTGTTGGGTTTTGATTAAAAATCAAAATTTGTTTTTGTTTTTGTTTTTTTTTACTTCCTATAGAATAGCTTTTGGAGGAAATTAACTTAATTTTTATATAAAAAATAATTTTTAAAAAAGTTTCCTATTCCGAAAGTGATTTATACGGAATTCAAATTGGACTAACGTCCTTTAAAAGTTCTTCTAATTAGAAGAAATATTTTCATTAAAATTAGTCAAATGTGTTCAAAAGCTCCTTTTGATTTTTCAAAAGTCATGCCAAATAGTCCTTTAGTAAATTTAGATAAAAGTAGATGAAACGTGATTAAAAAGTCGATAAAAATTATAAATCATATGAAATGTGCGGTTGAAATTAAAATTAGCTCAAAACTAACAAAACGAGAGAAATTGAGAAGTTAAAAATTTAAAAATAAATGCTCTAAAAAAGGAAATAAATTACAGAAAAACTGCATTAATATAATATTAGGGCATTAGACCTAGAAATCAAAATCCCAAGAAATTTCTTGATAAAATTGGGTGATCAGAAAAAGCTCCTTGGCATTCTGTAAGAAACCAATAGTTCAAAGTATTGAAAATTGATGGGATTAATGCTAATTGGGAGCATTTTACAAAAAATCTGAATAACAAAATAATTACATTCAATTAAATTAAAAAATTTCCAAACAAATTCAATGAATGAATTTTGTACAAAACGACATTTTACAGAAAAAAAAACTAATTTCCAACAAATATGGAGCATTTTTAGATCACCCCTCGAACTGAATAGATGACGGTGACGGTCACGGTCACGACGGTATATCGTAGATTTGGTGGCAAAATTTATGGTTGGATGTGGATGGTTAAGAAATGGTGGCGATTATGACGATGAAGAGAAGACAGCAGTGCATGGTGAAGTCGTGATGGTTAGGGTGGATGGTGGGTTGGTGATCATAGTGTTAAGATTTGAAAAATTGAATAGAGAAAATTAGAGAGGACTGTAAATTTACATCCCTCTAATTGCTGTAAGTGAAGCACTGTTGATTTTCAATACATGGGAGCAGCAATTATTGATTGAATTAGGTAGAATGACAAATGCGTCATTTAAGTCTCATTTCATTCCTCATTAAAAAAGGGCATTTATGGTAAAATGTTTCCTATTGAGTCAATAATTACTGCAAAATGAGATTCACCTACAGTTCCAACGGTCAAAAATTGAATTAAAATTGGGAAAAATCGCTCCTAGATATGATATAAGAATGGTACATGAATATTTATTTATTTTATTTATAAAAGTTTATATAAAGGAGGTAATTTTTTAAGAGAGTTATTTAGATGAAGGGTGAAAATTGAAAAAAATAAAAAATTATAAAGGAGGGCATATTCGAACTTTTGAGAAAAAAAGGAGGTAAATAGTGTAAATTGACGATTTTAATTTGAGTCAAAGTTAATAATTCCCATCAAATTAGCTTAATATTAAGAAAGTTGGATCATGGCTTATAATGTTGTGAAGTCCAAATAAATAGGCTAATGGGATTTTTGTATAAATGCTATTTTGTGTTGTACTCTACGTCGATTTAATAAATCGATTTCTCAAATAGACACGAAATTTTCACCATTTACCTACAATTGAATCTAAATGACTAAAAACTTTATTATGAATGTCCAACTTTATTATGAATGTTCACATTCGTGAAATTATGTTAGATTTGTCATTCTTACTTGTGGCCCTCTCTTGATCCTTTGTGTTTTTTTTCAAGGACCTTTCACTTTTCATTTTTCAATGATAATTGCCACTTGCATTATACGTTAAATAAATTTAACTCCTTTTACTAGCAGACCCTAGAAGTCTACAAAAAGGTCACGAGCCTACAAAAAGTATCAGAAAAATAATTTGAGATCCACTTTAGTGTGTTCGCTCTCATTTTTCTACAATTTAGTGTTTGAATCGTGCTCAAATGAGGTCGAGTGTGAAAATCTTTTTTCTATTCAAATATATTTCTTATGTTGCTCCGTACGAAAAAGATTTGATATTGCCTAGATTTAGATTGTCTTGTCTACATTCTGACCTAAATCCATATGATATATATGCCTTGTAGCCTTTTGCTTGAGATGCACGTTGTATCCTTCATTGCCTTTCAAGAAATTAAAAAGCATTCCAAATTAAGCCAAGTACTTTTGGTTCTTGATCAAACTTATGACGATCGATCCACTAATTTTGCACGAAGTATCTTATTTAATTTATTAATTCGTGAGAAGGCAATGACTTTTTTTTCTCTTTTGCGATACATTTAGATGAATGCATGATTACAAAACATTTAGTGAGACATTAGATGTGACTAATCATGTCTTGTTGTACAGTATTTTTTTTTTAAAAAAAAATGATTAGGGAATCAATTTATTAATAAGCAAGCTTCTAAGGAAGTAAGTAGGGCCCACATGAGAATTATAAAGCAAAAAATAAGCAGCTAATGATGGAAAAAGGGGTCCATTAGAGGGACCATTTTTTAGACAAACATCTCTAATCAAATTACAAATGAAAGCAAACTCCGAAACAATTAGGATCACAATTAAAATAAAAAAAAAGACATTTGATCTCTGAGTTAATTAGCTTAACCAATCATGCTTAAAGGGGAATAGTCCCAACTTAATTTGTTGCTAATTAATTATTTGTTAATCTCTTTAATTGGTAGGTCCTAATGCCACTCCATTGCTCCCCCTTAAAGCTAAGAATAATCATTTCTCCTTTTCATTTCCCTCATAAAGTGTCTTTTTTAAAATGATTTGCATTTTACTTCCAAATTCAGTTTCCAAGCAAAAGTCACAGATTTTCAAATCAAATATGGTGGATGATTTGCCTCAGTGAAGATTCTTCCATTGTCATTCTCATTTCTATATTATATATATATATATATATATATATTGTATACGTATTAGCACATGTTAAATATGATTTTGATATATACAGGGAAAATACATTCAATGTCTATATTAACTTGTACATTAAGTTGCAATCAATTAACTTAGAAATCTCAAGTACCTTCCAATGGAGATATAAGTAGTGTGGATGTGATATGTAACGACTTATTATTTAATAGATTCTTACGAAAAAGTATTTATTATCTCAAATTAATTAGGAATGGTTGATGTCAAATGATCATCTAGTAATGGACGTACGAGTTATAGAGAAGTTTAATTTTCTACATACATATAGAATGTTTGTTTTTATTTTGAGGGATAACGCTTTGTGATTTTTATCTAACAACACTTTTGGTGAATAAATAAAGAATTTAACCTAACCGATTAAAATTATAATAAAAAAATAATAAAGGTTGAAAAAAATGATTCAATGAATATTTGGAGGATAATGTCAAAGCTCGATCGTACATAGAGAATCTATAAAGCTATATATTCTTGCATAAAGCTCTCTCTATTTATAAAGAATAAATTGTGGGATCTCAAATGAGAAATGTGAATAATTTGTTAGGTTACTTTAGGAATTAAAATCACATAATTGTCAATCAAAATCTCTGTGTCCTTTCAAGCATAGTAATTCCACTATTATTAGAGGTTTTTGCTCATGGGATCATTGTTCAATTTCCTAATATATATCTAATTCTTTGAAGTAATGTTGCTTGTCTTGTTCTGTACAAAGTGCTTTTTTTTTTTTTAATCTATATACACACAATATAAGGGAAACAGATGCAAAAGTGATGCAGCAAATTAGCCTAAGATGATTAATGTTTCAACTTTCAAGCAGTTGATCTACACAAAATACTGAGAATTTAGGCAAAGTATCGAGAAAATTTCGATTTTTATTTCATATACAAAAAAACTAAGCCAATGCACGGCTGCTACAGCTTTTAACAAAACCTAATTGCTAAGCTTAGTAAAGATTTCACTTATTAATAAATCATATTTAAAAAATTAGCAGTTAATAATAAAACAAAATCTACAAAAACCGAAAACAAAAGGAAAAGATGCCCTTCACCATGTTTGAATCGTACACATCAAAAAGTTACTTCTCTAATTAACATCAACCAAAGATTATTATATCCCTACTCTTTTTATTAAAATGGAACACAAATCTTGGTATTAGAATTTATTAATCTCGAACGAGCAACTTAGTAATTAGTTTAAAGCTCAAATGAGCACTTGGATTTCAAGATAAATGTATTCAAACGTATTATCATCTTATGAAAGGATAAAATCCCACTCCAAGCGAAGATGAAATAAATAAATAACTTGTAAAATCTCAAACTTATTCCAACTACCACTCCTTTTTACGTGGCCTCACAAATCATATGAAAACTAAGGGAAAAAATCACAATATTTATTACTATTTCTTGATAGTTTGACAAGGGTAGGTAGCATAATTATTGAATCAATTTCTTCACTAAATTCCTAGCCCAGATGGTATAATTAGCCCCTATTTACAACTATTATTTCAAAACTCTTTAATTCTCATACTCATTTTCAATCACACATTTACATGTAAACTCAATTTTTTTTCTACATTTAATCATACATTTTTCAAAAAATCACTATACAAAACTCTATTTTTTTCAAAATAATGGTCATCAACGTTGACTTAATAAACTTAGAATGAACAAGCAAATCAAAAGTATATCTAAACAAAATATTATGACTATTAATTAACTTTTAGACTTGTATTTTATTTCATTTCACAACACTAATATGCAAATAGGACATGAAATGCATGTCCTCATCATCAGGAATAAAGGGTTTGTGATAGTCTTTAAACCAACAAGCAGTGCTGACGTAGGTGAAATTGGTTACATAGTACATGTCTACGTAGAAACTCAAAAGAGTTGTAGTATTACAGAAAGAGTTGATAGAATGTCACTTTAGGGTTAGATGGGAACATGGGGCCTATTCAGGGTCCATTTTGAGGGCTTATGCCGGATACCCATATATAATTCCAAAATATATTTAAATGGAAATAGAAAGCTAAAGCATAATACACTCTTAAGGCCAAAAAAAAATATGGGGCATCACTCTTGCTGCAACCAGCAGAAGGTTAAGAGGGGTCTTTGGTCGCCCGAGGAAGATGAAAAGCTTATTCGATACATCACAACTCATGGCTATGGCTGCTGGAGTGAAGTCCCTGAGAAAGCAGGTTTGTTAGAGCTCATGTTTTGTTTTACAGAATAGGCCAAATTTTTGGATTTTGTATATACATACATGATACATGTAAATGCTTCTCATGAACATTTAATTAATTTTGTGTTGTAGGGCTCCAAAGATGTGGCAAGAGTTGTCGTTTGAGATGGATAAACTACTTGAGGCCTGATATCAGAAGGGGAAGATTTACACCAGAAGAGGAGAAGTTAATTATCAGCCTTCATGGGGCTGTAGGGAACAGGTTTTAGTGACTATACTTGTTCAACTTCTACATTCTAAACCCCCACCCCAAACACACACGCACACCAGATTTTGCTGTATTCATTAGTCATTGCACCTAAAATAGTTTGAAGAAACTGAATGATGCATCTCAAAATTAAGCTGCAACTCTCTTTTATGCCATAGAACTTAACAAGATATATAAAGTTTTTTGGCTGCATTATGATGCATTAGTCATTGCACCTAAAATAGTTTGAAGAAACTGAATTCTGCATCTCAAAATTAAGCTGCAACTCTCTTTTATGCCATAGAACTTAACAAGTTATATAAAGTTTGGGTCAAGTGTCTTGATTATTAGGAAAAATCTTAAAGCAATGGATAACTTCATTCTGATTAAGACAAACACACTGTTCTATACAAATTATATAAGCAAGTAGAAATTTATCTTGACAAAAAGATGATCATGTACGTATTTGTGCACGTGTACATATTTTTCATTAAAATATTATATAAAGGAATTTTATCTTGCATTTTCAAAGACGTTAAGAAGGTAATGTCAACAGTTTCTTTTAGATTAATTTTCAAATGAAAAATAATGCCATTTTTTGTCAAGCATAAATTATTCTTGTGTCTGCTATAAGTTTTCCTCCTTTACCACATTCTTTGTTTGCTTAGTATTTGAAGATTTAAACTTCAAGTTCACTCTTCTGTGGAATTAATAAAATCTTCTAGTGCAATCTAATAATGCTATTATTAATTCATTACAAGATTTAATTGATTTTTACTAATGAAATACTCGTGTCCCTGAGGGATTTTTTAGATGGGCTCATATAGCAAGCCATTTGCCTGGAAGAACTGACAATGAGATAAAAAATTATTGGAATTCATGGATCAAAAAGAAGATAAGAAAGCCTTCTTCGGCATCTTCAACAAACATTACACCAAGCATTATTGAGCAAAACTCCCAATTCTCCTACACGCAAAACCAGCAGATGGACTTCTTAAATCAAGATTTGGCTACAAAGAGACAGATTGAAGATACTATATTTCCTTTACCTTGTCCTCAATTCATGTTTGATATTGGTTTAGCAATGGATGGTGCAAATGGAAATGTTGATGGAAAAGTTGATCAGTTTCTACAAGAAAATACTGGATTAATTAACACTGAGACATGGCAAGTAAACCAAAATCAAGAAATGAATCAATCAGTTTCTTATACGAGTGCACTGGACCCGAATTGTTTGCCTCCATTGATGGATAACCTAGAGAGTATGGTGCCTATGGAAGTGCAATCTTGTAGCATAAATTTGGAAGGACAAATGACCCTTGATTGCCTGCAGAGAAATGAGCTTAATGAATGGGATGATACACAACAATGTCCCAATTTTTTCTTTTGGGACCAAGCAGAAGGACATCTTGGTGGGCAGGAAATTTACCCTACTTCATCAAACACGGGAAATGTTCTATCTTCTTATCCTTCATCTCTCTAAGAAGGACCCCATAATTCGTGTTTGAGTCTTTTTATTCTATTTATATCTGTTTTTTTTTGTTTTTTTGTTTGAGAGGATTTAACTTTTATAAATTTGACATAGAAAGATGAGAGATTGAATGTTTCTTGGACCATATAAGGAAACTCAAGAGACAAACAAATGCTAAAGGTGTTTGATCTTGAGACTTTTATCTCCTTTTCTCCTTCGTTATGCCTATAATGGTGTTAAATAATGACATTCTTTTGATTTTTGTCACTTATCAAATGATTATATCCTTTTCATAAGAATCAATTTTGTGTATTCTTACATGCATAAACTTGAATGTCAAAGAAATAAGTAAATCCCTTCAAAGAGTTCCCACAATACTTTTGTCGTAGAAATATTTTCAAGAAAATAAATACAAAATGAGAACATATATGGTGTGAACAGGATGAGTAAGGAAGTCAATTTCACATTGCACCAGCAGGGTCAGACCTAAGGCAAGGCCGGTGAAACCTCGCTTCCGGCCTGTTAATGTTAAAATATACAATCCAGATTAATCTAGATTCTTCCAGTTCAGCTTATTCACGTGTTCCAGCAAGAGAATTCCTCTTCTCCACCACACCAGCACATGCATTTTATTCTAGATCTTTCTTCCTGTTAGTTTGTTAGATAGTTTGTTAGCTATTTTTCTCT
>CAIGRF010126795.1:69303-89361 GCA_903798235.1 Fraxinus ornus | reverse complement strand
AGGAACACTACGAGGGAGACAATGGCGACAACAGCAATAATGAGCTTAGAGGAGGTAGATATGGACTTAGCAGGCTGGGGGAGATTGAGTGATGAGATATTCGCTGGGAAGGAATGAAGTGTTGTTTAGATGGCTTAGGAGCCGATGCAAACAACAATGGCGGCCGGAAGGTGGAGGTGGTGGAGGAGGCTGAGGGAGGGAGATGAGGAAAAAGAGGAGAGTTTTTTTTTTTTTTGTTATTTTTAATATTTTCATAAGTTTTTGATTGATTTCCATTTTAAAAAAGGTTAAGAGCAAATTGCAATTTATTCTTTATTTTTTTATTTTTCTTTTTGTTTTATTTAAATTGGAGGGTATATCGGTCATTTTATGTTAAAAATTAGGGAAAATAACATTTTACATAAGAAAATGTATATGTAGGAACGTTCTGCACCAAAAAATCAGACGAAATGACGTTTTCCACACAACCCGTAATAGGTTGAGACGTTTTGCGCCAATTACCCATATTTATTTTTCAACAAAACCGAACAAGGGTTGATTATTTGTTCCACTGACCTCCACGCGGTTCTACGTTTGAATTTCTAAAATCTTCTTTTCCGATTCAACACCTACTTTACTCACGCTCTTCTTTCTCTCTCTTGATTCTCTCGATCAATTTCCTAGATCGGATTGTAGTTGGTGGATTTACAGTACTCCGGTGATCGCCGAGTCAATTGAGTTCAATTAAGGAACAATAATGGAAAGTTTGATATCGTTGGTGAACAGACTGCAGAGAGCTTGCACTGCACTCGGAGATAATGGAGAAGACAGCGCTTTGCCTACTCTCTGGGATGCGCTGCCTTCCATAGCCGTCGTCGGTGGTCAGGTCTGAGAAATTTCATTAATTTCTAGTTACTTTTTGTAAATTATATCATATTTCAAAGATTATGTATATTGTTATTGATTTGTATGAGCTAAGAACCATGTGATTTTCGTTTTTTTTTTTCGTTTGTCAGACATGTTTATAATTTATGTAGATCTTCGTAGAAAACTATCTATTTATGTTAATAATCGATATTAATTGGGATTCAGATCTTCAGTTTTAGCTGAAATCGATGTTAGGTAGCCTTCACCCTTCAGTTTAAGTTTTCCGTTGTCCTGGTATTTTTAATGTGTAGCCACTAATTTCTTGATTTTGATATATGTTTATGTGAATTTGGTTTGATATATCTAAGAATCTTGAAAATATTGACACGTGATCATTAGGTTGAAAGCTGTTTAAGGACTTGAAGCTTATACAAAAGTTTTGGTATTTCAACACGTATAGGATCACTTTTAGGTGCAAATGAAATTTTTTTCTGAAAGTTAATCATATTTCACATTTGATATCAAAAGGATTATGAGAACATGTCAAAATGATTATATGGTGTGATTTCCATGGGGTTCTGTATTTATTTCACCTTACTGGGTGCGTTGTGAATATGTAATGCAGATCAACTGTAGTTAGGATCTATGATTCTGTCTTTGCTCTTGATGATATAGTAACTGTTTTCTTGTGAAAAAAAAATGTACTCTATTTGAAAGATGTCTTTGATTAGTCATTTAACATTTTGTGGAAACTGATTTCATTGTATTTAATTTGTAGAGTTCTGGAAAATCTTCAGTACTCGAGAGCATTGTTGGAAAGGACTTTTTGCCTCGTGGATCTGGTAAATTGTAATCTCAATGTTTTGGCTGCCATCTGTTTCTGGTTACTTGTTTTTTAAATTACATTCTCTGTTGCCACATGAATGACTGAAGTCATCAAGATTAATTTTATGCAAAATATGCAGGCATTGTTACTCGACGTCCTCTTGTACTACAGCTTCATCGCATTGATGAAGGTAGAGAATATGCTGAGTTTGGACATCTTCCGAGAAAAAGGTTCACTGATTTTGGTGAGATTTCATTATTATTATTAATTTTATTTATTTGGTAATTTCATTGTTGGGAACTTCACTTCCTTATCCAGCCATAGCTTGTATGGCAGTCATATTAAATTACCACTTGATTTTTGGGTTTTTGCCAACCCCCTTTTAGGCAGTCAAAACCTACATTGAATTTTGTACAAAACTATAAGGACGTAAAAAAATATCATGCTGCTCCACGACAATGTCGATTAGAATGCCTAATTTATGCTGGGTGGGCACTCTTATTTAACAGCATAAGTTGGCCTTGAATAACCCTCTGAAGTATTTCACATATAATTGTTAATATCAGCTAATTTTACTATTGGAAACCCTCAACGCCGTATTATGACCATGAAGTACTACTGAGTACATGGACTTAGGAGAAAAACTTGTGATAGACATAGAATCAATCGTTGAAGCTCTATGTTGTTTAAATAAATTGGTTAAGGGATGCTTGCGACTCACTTTTCAATCTTTCCTTCGTTTCCCTACAAGTCTTTTATTTTTCCTTCTAAATCCACCATTATTGGCAGAAGGCACCATTAGTTATTATAGTTATCACTCAATTTTAACATGGTTGCTGAAGTTCTGTTTTAGCAATCAAGTTATCAAACTTCTATTTTTATTTCAATCACATCATTCCATCAATCCTACCTAAAGGGAACATGTCATGGTGTCGATGTAGGGATTTTGTGATTTAAGTAAATTTTGTTTTCCCAAAACTTATGTAGAGATTTGATTGAAATTGAACTTAAGTTTGATAATGTGGTCGCAACAATTTGGAATTCAGTAATCTAATTGAAATTTTGGAATTTGGTATTCTAATTGATATCAAGTGACAATTTCAGTGATTATTGACTCGTTTTGCTCTCCGTTCTATCAAATAATTCTCCGGAACAATTCAAACGTCTAATTGTTCTCAAATAGCACCTGCACCAGTCACCAATAAAGATTTCTCGATTGGGAAATTTAATGAGAAATCTATTTATGTAGAACTATGGAATGACTCGTGGTCAAAGGCTAACCACGCTAGGATGTTGTTGGTTTTCCATGAAATCTATTTTGTAGAGTGAATGGTGTTGGACAACTGGAGGTAGAACACTTGACCAATAGGTGTGCTTGGTTGCTAGAACAAAGTGTAAGCAGTTAATTGTTGTAGCTCACATAAATGAGAATGTACCAGGATCCATTAATTCGCTGTTTTGATGAGGCTTGATAACTGCTCAACTTCGGCTCAACATTCTATCAGTTGGAGAAGATTTTTAGTGACAAGACCTGGAAATATCTATAGAGAGTTTTGACGAGAGTTATGATAAATCTTGTGAAAAACATGATGGCTTTCTAGTGAAAGCTTTTCTTCTTTCATTTTTTGTTGACAAAAGAATAGCATAAGTCAAACTCCATATTACTGTATTTTCTCATATATATGGTATGTAATCTTAATTTTCTTTGTTACAACAATAAAATTTGTTTTTTCTCTAGATCTACTTTTTCCTCAATAAAGATGGAGGATATAAGATAATTTGGTTAATAACATCATTAAAAGTAACTGATAACAATTTTAAACCCTTTTCTTCAAATTCTATGCAGACCGTAGTGTCAACTGTCAACCAATCAAGAAATATTAACATGTATCATGATATCATGGACGAATTTGTTAATCTTGGGTGATCCAAAAAGTTATGCAACTGTATTGACCATTTCTTTCGTTTTCATTCTGGAGACTAATCTCTGGTATATTCTGTGCAGCTGCTGTGAGAAAGGAGATCTCGGATGAGACTGATCGAGAGACTGGACGTAGCAAACAAATTTCTAGTGTTCCAATTTATCTCAGTATTTATTCCCCTATTGGTGAGACAGGAAGGATTACTGATCATTTTTCATTTGCGCAGATTCAATTCTCTGTGCACAATATATTGAATCAACCTTATGAAATCTGAAAACTGCAACCATGTTGGTTGAAGTAGATCAGAAATAAGATGAAAATGCTTCTGGTGAAGCAATGGCAATATGTATGAATTTAATGTATTAGCAGCAGCAGCTAACATGTTGTACCCTCTTATCCAAACTTCTCCCCACAAAAATAGATAAGTTAATAGAGAACAATAAGCCCCTGTTTGGTACACATTAAAATTTTCATTTTCATTCTTCTAATTATTTTCAACCACATATTCTTCAATAAAATAATGTTTTTCATCACATCAATAACTCTTTTTTTGACTCCACATTTTCTATCAATCTACTATTTCAAAATACATTCCTAAAAAATAATGTGGCTCAAACACACACTAAATAATATTTCCTTGCAAGGTATGTAATTATGTGGGACATTCAGATTGTGTAAAGCAGGTAAATAATTAAAGAAAGTTTCTGGGCAAAACCATGTATGTGAGATACATTTGATTATGCTGATTATTGTTTATTATATATATCTATTAATGATCTTTGTTTTGTTATCTATGGATTTATGTCTTGAAGTTGTAGTTGTTCTCTTAATTCTTATTCTTATTGTTATTCTATATATGTAATTTTACTTTTTGGCTTGCTAAGTTATGCTTTCAAATAATGGCCAGAGTTTTGTTATCCGTTTCAGGTATTCTAATGAATGTGACATTACTGTTTTCCCTTGTTTTGTATTTTGCGTGCAGTGAGTAATTTCTGCTTTTCTGATTATTGCAGTTGTGAATTTGACCCTGATCGATCTTCCCGGACTTACAAAAGTGGCTATTGGTCAGTTTGCATCCCCTATTTTTTTCTTAAATACTTTCTGTCGCACTTTCCTTTATCACACAACCTGATTGGTTTATTGCTGGTTTATCATAGAGGGTCAGCCCGAAAGCATTGTGCATGATATTGAGAACATGGTCCGGACGTATATTGAGAAGGTATTCTACATTTGAGATTTCTTTGACCATAAAATTTGTGAAAACATTAATGAGAATGTTCAATTATAATATACTGTTATTAGACTTTAGTTTAAGATGACTTAGATGAGTTTAGTTAAATAATACTTTCTGGTTAAATTAATTCACTGCAGCCCAACTGTATTATTTTGGCTATTTCTCCTGCCAATCAAGATCTTGCAACATCGGATGCAATCAAGATTTCTCGTGAAGTAGACCCGAAAGGTATGACATTTATCATATAGTGTGTGGGGCATGGAAGTGTATTTGTCTCTTTGGAATTTTATTGCAGTTTACGATAAGTACGTTTAAGTTTTTACGTAGATCAGGCTGTTCTTACGCTCCCACTTAGTACTGATTAGTTCAGTTTGCACTGTTGTTGGTTTTGTGATGATCTTATTCCAGGAGAAAGAACATTTGGAGTTCTAACGAAGATCGATCTTATGGACAAGGGTACTGATGCTGTTGATGTAAGTTGATACTGCTAATCTAATAATGGTACTTGTGGGAAAAACCATAACAAGCAACAACAAACTAAGGCTTGTTTTTATGAACTTGGGTTGGTAACAGGAATTATTTTTTGCGACTCGGGTTAATAAGTGCTACCTCTACTAAAAGGTCCAATAAAATCTCATCTTTTACAGCCACATTAGGCCGTGTTTTGTTTGGTGTCTACCTCTCCTTTCTATCTGTTCTATTAAAATTTATGAACAAGAGCTCTTCTTATATCTAAACTAGACATGCTCTATCCACCTAATCTGTCATTTCCTAGGTTGATCCATAATTGGTGTCGTGTTCTCTTGGAAAATATCTACACTTCTAGTATGTACCCCATCATATTATAGGAAGTGCTAGAATAACAAAAAAGCATAACTATTTTAAGTTTGTGTGCTCAATTTTCATTTTCTTCATGCACTACACATTATTTTTTTATAGCTACTTTTAAAATAATCATGTTTTCTGATGGACATACATGTTATGCTTTATTTTAAATATGTTTATGAGACATTCTTCTGCTTGCAAAACTTTTACTCTTACAAACATTTGCTGCTTGTTCGGCTAAATCTTTTCCTAAACCATTTCTTGTATGAAGTTCTATATTTAAACGTTAAAAAGTTTAGAAAAGTTTTATGTTATAGAATTATTTTCCTATTTTTTAAGGACTAAAGGGTGCATTTCCTGACTTGTATTTCTGCGATTCTTAGATCCTGGAAGGGAAGGCGTATAAGCTGCAGTTCCCATGGATAGGTGTTGTTAATCGCTCTCAAGCAGACATTAACAAAAATGTGGACATGATTGCTGCTAGGCGTAGAGAGCGGGAATATTTCGCTCAAACTCCTGAGTATAAACATCTTGCTCACAGGATGGGTTCTGAGCATCTTGGGAAAGTTATGTCCAAAGTAAGCAAATATTTGCCTTACAGAAATTTTTTTCCATAATAATTTAAGATGCTAACAAAACCCAAATGAAAATTTTCTAGTTTTCTTATAGCAAATTCTCTCAAAAACCGTGTTTTTTTGAATACATGTCAAGTTGACATTTTGTGGTACACTGCCTAGAATACTGAATGTAGGAAAACACTGCTGCTTGATTTTTTCCACCCTTCACAGAAATAAGGAAAATGCATCCACTTTTTTCAATATTTTCATTTTCTGAAGCTTTATTTAATGGTTTAGTCTTTTTTTTACTGCCTTTTAAGCAAAAATATGCATCCACTTTTTTCAATATTTTCATTTTCTGAAGCTTTATTTAATGGTTTAGTCTTTTTTTATTGCCTTTTCAGCAAAAATCTGTGAAATGCATGCATTTCTTAAATGAGTTTTACATATTGCTGGCAGCTTTATCAGTATAAATTGCTAATAACTGTGTTATTTTCTAGCATTTGGAGTCTGTTATCAAATCTCGAATTCCAGGACTGCAGTCACTTATTAACAAAACTATCATTGAGCTAGAATCTGAGTCGAGTCGTCTGGGGAGGCCCGTTGCTACTGATGCTGGAGTAAGTATGTCATCCCATTTATTCCTTTTCTAGTTTAGATTAATTCATGGTGTCATTTTGTATGTGCATGCTTTCTTTTATGTTTAAAGGGAAGTTTAGGATGTTACTTTTGCTTTTAAGTGCTTTTACTGCATGAAGTGTTTTGATCATTTTAACCTTTAATTATCTACGCAGGGAAAACTGTACATGATTATGGAAATCGTTCGTATCTTTGATGGAATATTCAAAGAACATCTAGACGGAGTGTATGTATTTAAATTTTCGTTGGCATTCTTTCTAATGTATGATCTCATTTTTGATTCAGTCCATCCTGATTTTCATTTTATTATTATGAAATTTGCAGTCGATCAGGCGGTGATAAAATATATAATGTCTTCGATAACCAACTGCCCGCTGCATTGAAAAGGTTGCAGTTTGACAAGCATCTTGCGATGGAAAATGTTCGAAAATTAATAACTGAAGCAGATGGATACCAACCTCATCTTATAGCACCTGAACAAGGTTATCGTCATCTCATTGAAACTGCCTTGGTTACTATTAAAGGTCCTGCTGAGGCATCTGTTGATGCGGTATAAATTTCCATTACAGTTGGTTTTGCATGCTTATCGAGTAGGAGTTTATAATTCTGTCTTTCATTTGAATTTTATTCTGGGTGCATGAAGTAATTGTAGTGTTGGCTTTTGGAATCGTGTGGTTGATAATGCAAAGAAAATGATAAATGTGATGAATAGACCAAGTTTGTATTCTTATATATCATGTGACTGAAAAATGTGAGATGAAACTGGGGTTATCTTGAGGGGCCAGACTGAATATCTTTATTTATTTATTTTCAGGTTCATGGACTACTAAAGGAATTGGTTCACAAATCAATTAGTGAGACTGTGGTACGTATAAATATTTCATTTTGTGTGTCACAATTTTAGTTTAACTATACGTGGATAAAAGTAAGGTGCCTTGGACATTACAATCCCCTTGGAGTTGGTTGTTACATATACAAGGAATTCTGAATTTTTTTTATTTCATTATTTTTTTTAAAATTATTGCCATCTGTCATCAAAATTATCATGTTCACTTATCTCCTGCCCCCTCACGCACACACACCCCACAAAAAAATATAATAAAATAAAAATGAAAAGAACTTGTGTTAAACAACTTGATATAAAAGCTTAAATTGTTAGAGAAGAACACATATATATCATTTAAATCTCATCTTCAACACTCCCTCTAATGTCGAGGTAGATTCATTTTTTCCCACCAAAGCACAACACATGCACAATCATTAAATGAGTGGCGATGAGAATTGAACTCGGAACCTTTTTATGGTGCTTTGATATCATGTTGAACCACATGATCTAAAAGCAAGAGAGCTATATTTAGATCAACTATATATATTATCTCAACAACTTGAATGGAAATAGGGAACTTCAGGGCCTCGTGGGATTAGTCGAGGTGCGCGCAAGCTGGCCCGGACATCCACGGTTATCAAAAAAAAAAAACTTGAATGGAAATAGGGAAGATACCAATGACAAGGAAATGGAGAACTTATCTTGTTGCATGAAATATTTCAAATTTAGTTATTCTTTTAAACACTTATGGGGGATTGCGTCTATTGCTGTGCAGGAGCTGAAGCAGTATCCCTCTCTCAGAGTGGAGGTTGGGCATGCAGCTGTTGAATCGTTAGAGAGGATGAGGGATGAAAGCAAGAAAGCAACTTTACAGCTAGTTGAAATGGAGTGCAGTTACTTAACTGTAGATTTCTTCCGCAAGCTTCCTCAAGATATTGACAAGGGAGGAAATCCAACTCATTCATTGTTTGATAGATACAATGACTCATATCTCAGACGTATTGGTACGTGTGCTGCTTTCAATTCCTTTTTTATGATTTTAGATCTATAATAACATGTTGAGTAGAGAGGGTTAAATAGTACTCGACAGTATTAAAGAAGAAAAAAATTAGTCAATGTTTGAGCCCCCCATTTTGTGAGAATAGATTTTGTAAAAAATGACCGTTGGAGAATTTGTGTTTAAAAAGTGGTCAAAAAGTTGAGTTTACGTGCAAAATTATTTTATTGGGAGAATATGTGGTTGAAAATGAGTTTAAAAAAAAATGAATTTAAAAGAGCGAGGCTAAGAGGGGCAAAATCTTGTTTATTATACCGTCGAATTCATTCGAGCACAATGTACCAACCCATGCTCTACTGTTCATTCTTACATCAAGATTACCTCCTTAATAGGCTTCTTGCTTCTTGAACAGGATCAACTGTCTTGTCTTATGTCAATATGGTCTGTGGAGGTCTGAAGAACTCCATTCCGAAGTCTATTGTTTATTGTCAAGTTCGTGAGGCAAAACGTAGCTTACTTGACCATTTCTTCACCGAGCTAGGCAAACGAGAGGTACGAATTCCATCTCCTATAAATATCTCCGGCCACCCCGTGAATGGAGTGGGAATATTCAAGGAACAAGAAAAAAGTATTTGGCATTTATAAAAAAACTGTTAATGTGGCTTTACAGGCAAATCAGTTAGGCAAACTGTTGGACGAGGATCCAGCGATTATGCAGCGACGCGTATCTCTTGCAAAGAGACTGGAGTTATACAGAGCTGCTCAAGCTGAGATTGATTCAGTGGCCTGGTCAAAATAGATGTGGAGATTCTTTCACACTATTATGTGTCTTTTTCTCTTGCTTCTTTATCCAACACTTTTGGCTTAGGGAAGATAGGAGACGTTTGATTTTTTTATGCGAGAACACTGGTTGAGATCTGTTTTGTGGATTATTTTCCAAATCTTTTCTGTAATTAGCTATATATATTATTATCTTATAGAGTTCGATACAGTCTTTTTTTGGCGAATATATACACCTTGAAGCATCTTGTTTGACCCAATTACCTAGTGCTGCTTGCTGGTAATTGTGGCATTGAATGTCTGGAGATTGATTGCTAGTTGCCAGTTAATTGTCCCAGTGGTCACTGAATTTATTTTCGTGTCTTCGATTGTACACTGAACTTAAGATGTTATTTTTTGGCCACTGAACTTATTCAAATCTTGGATGTTACTCATCGGCATAACATCCGTTCCAAATTGTTAATGGAATTAGTAACGTGGTGGCTTATGGAATGCACATATGACGTTGTTAACAAATTGTCTCATTTTCGATTGCATACTGAATTTTAAAAAACGTCTTAGATTGCTTACTGAAGTTTAAGATAGTTGAGTTTTGGCCAATAAATTTATAAAAATAACATCGGATTGTTGTTTGTTAAAAAATGTGTACCACAGAGTACATGTTACATAAAAGTAATAAAATGGACAAATGAGTTCGTGGTGTTGATCTCAAGAGAAATGATTACTCAATTAAATAATAATTAAATTTAATTTTAACATATTTTTGGAAAATTTTAAACTATTTTCATCATTTAAAAAATTCAATTTTTTTATGCGTTTTGTTAAAAATTAAATTAAAATTTGGATTTTGTAACAAAATACACAACAAATTTAATTAAATGGATTGTGTGTTTCGTGACAAAAATTCAAATTTTACATAAATTCATTGTGTGTTTTGTTGCAAAATTCAAGTTTTATTTTAATTTAGTTTTAACAACTAAACAAACAAATAAATTTGAATTTTTCAAAGGATGAAAATAGCTAAAAATTCTACAACATTATGTTACAATTAAATTTAACTATTGTGTAAATGAGTAATCACTTCTCGTAGGATCGACCCGAATTCGTTTGTCTATATTATTACTTTTACGCAACTCGTATGCTTGTGATACACATTTTTTAACGAACAAGCCGACATCATTTTTCTAAGTTTCGTAGCCAAAGATAGACTATTCAAACTTCAATGAGTAATTTAAGACTTTTTCAAAGTTTAGTGAGCAATTAAAGACGCGATAATTTGTTAATAACGTGATGTGGCATAACACGTGCATTCTGTTAGCCACGTCAATAATTTTGTTAACGATTTGAAACGGATGTTATACCAATGAATATTGTCTAACGATTGGATAAGTTTAGTGACCTCGAAATCTTAAACTCCAGTAAGCATTCGATGACACAAATATAAGTTCAGTGGCAATTGAGATAATTAACTCGTTGTTAGCCCTTCTCGTGGTCGCTTCCAAATCATAAAGAAGCCTAAGCTCTAGGTCAATGTGGTGTAACATGTTTGCTTCTACGAACAATGACATTTTAGTAGTGGTCGATGAATGAATTCGAATAGTACTTGTGGGTCCATTAAAATATGTGGTTGAAAATAAATTTTAACCATCTATAAATGATTTATAAATTTATCGAGGCGGATGCTTAGTCTTGGATTTTTTAGATTATTTTATGATGTTTACCTTTCCTGAACATGCCTTTTCATGTATTAGCTAATATGTTAACTAATCATTCCCTATAAACCTGATCTGACTTATCTCTCTTGTTAATGTTCAAAAACTTTCCAGTGAGCTTTTCTTCAACAAAAATGATTAATAAGAGTCAGTGATTAGATCTGCATATTTTAGGAACCCGTAAGCAGTTTGTTGATAAGTTTACAACTTAGGTTAATAACAACGACTATTAACCTTAAAGTCTCACCCTTTTTGTCCATTTTTCACGCAAGACCTTTTAATAACATTGTTTTATATTTAAGCAAATAAAATTCAATCTAAAGTTGGTGGTGATGTTGTTGAAGTATTTGGCGGGAATGATGATCACCTGCCACCTTTAACCACCATCCCCAACCCCACAAAACCTCCACCTCCGGTCCTCCTCCTCCATCATCCACCTTAAAAGCTTATATTTCAAGACACGTTTAATCAATAACCTTTCACCAACTGTACCTTACAAAATTCTTGCTTTATCTTTATCCTTCCATTCATTTCCCACATTGCCAAATCTGAATTTTGCCAATGGATGAAAATTCGAGATTCGGGCCTTCATCCCGGTTCAAATTTGGATTATTTTTTGTGATTTTAATCTGTTTTGTAGAATCAATTATTTTTGTAGAAGCACAAAATCTTGATGAGCATGGCTTTAAGGAGCTTTGCAATACGGATCTCACCTCATTTCTTCCTCTTCCTTATGGCAGTCTACCAAATATGGTTTGTAAACCTGTTTGGAATTCTTACCTGCTAAGGGTAAGTTCATGTAAATCTTGCATTTTCTATTACTAATCTTTGAATATATTTCAAGTTTTATATATACTCTAAAATTATATAATGACATCAAATTGGGGAATGTGTTTTCAATTCTTAAACGTGAAATCAAACAATTTCTTGTAAACCAGTCACTTGAACAGCTTACAATGGTTATACTGCCAGGTACTTGTAGATTCAAGGCTATAAAGAAGAGGTAGACCCTAATTATAGTCAAGTCATTTTGTCCAGGCTGTTGGATTGTATAGAGCCTAATTATACTACTTATTTCTTTATATTAACCCTCTGTTTGATTTAGCTAAAAATAGATTTGTAGTAGTTTTTCATAAAAGTTGAAAGAAACGTGTAATTGAAAATTTGATAAAAGTTATGGATCCTATAAAATGTGTGGTTGAAATGAGTTCTAAAAAATTGGGACCAGACAGGGGCTAGGTCTTCCTAGATTCCCACACTATATAGAGGAGATTGAGGGAGCCATTTTTGTGTGGTCCAACGGGCAAAGTACTCATTTCTTAGTGTGAATCTCCATTGTGAACTCCTGGATTTTTAATATGAAGCAATGAGTAGTCGTTGTACTCGTATTGATGGTGAATCACTATTGTTTCAATGTGGGTGTTTCTATTTTGTTTGTTCATTATTGATCTCTAACACCGTCCAAGTCTATTAGGTGGCTAAGCTGACAATGAAATAAGCTACTTGTTTTGTATTGCAGTACTCCCAATCCAAGGACAATGTGATCACCATTGTATTATCAACTATATACACCAGTGGATGGGTAGGAATGGGATTTTCCAGTAATGGAATGATGATTAATTCTAGTTGCATGGTGGGATGGGTGAACATGGAAGGCCGAGCTCGAATAAAACAGTATCATATAAAGGGATTCAAACCCTCAGAAATCAAACCAGACGAAGGTCTCTTGCCACTCACAAGTGTTCCACCATTGGTCGTGGTTCGTGAAGCCACAATGTACATGGCATTCCAGCTTAAGTACAACACAACTCTCAAAACACAGCCGATTTTACTCGCTTTTAGCAGTAAACATCCCCACCATCTCCGGCTTACTGTTCATGATGACAAGCTGAGCATTAATTTTGATTTCTCCTCAGGTTTGTTCTTTTCTTATTTACTTGTCTATCCATGAAAATCTGATGGCATGTTTGATAGTGAAGAGTGGATGGCACTGGACATACTAAACAAGAAAAAGAAGCTAAAATCTTGCTTATTTTACCGTCTAGCCATGTTTAATACTGCTTATCACACATGCTTTAACAGTTTTCGCTCTTATTGCCAAGAGATTTTTTTGAAAATTTTATTGCTAAAGAAAGTATAGATTTTGAAAGGAGGGCTCTAATCGACACGAAACTGCTGCTATATTGGGTGTTACTCCGCGTATAACTTGATGTGAAGGAGAAGGATTTGTTTGTGTAGTTTATTGAATCTTTATTATGACTTAAAGATAACTTGATAAATCAAGAACTCTTGACAACAGCTTCAAAACTGTCTATGGTTTAATATTCTATTATTTCCTTGTAAAAGTTTTAAGTTTGCCGAAAAATTGAATATAAAGTGTAACCTTATTTCCCATTCATTCATGAATTGGAGAAAATGGCAGTTTAAATTAGGGGCTTGTCTCTCTTCCACCAAATATGTAACTAAGAAAGATTGAGAAAAGAAAGAACAGAAGAAAACAGAACTGTTATCAACAAGGATGTGAAACAGAACCAAATCATTTGCATGTGTAGTTCACAATAAGAAAATAGAAATTCGATGTAGTGAAATTAAGTAATCAATAGTTCTGTAAATCACTATTTTATATATCACAAAAGTTTATAAGAATAGCACAAGTTTGAGACAGGGATAAGTGGTCTATACGAGTCACTAACGTATCATTTGGGATGCAAAATCGTGCTCATTAATTTCAAGCTTCAGCATTCTTGTACAATCAGGACAGGAAGATTTTCGTCTTAAAGTTTTCGTTAATGAATCTTTACAGCCTTTCACTTGAAACTTCAAGACATTTTGTCTGTTAATATAATCTGATTTATTTATTTTAATTTATTGGCAAACTTTTCATCACAGGAAATGCGGATAGCAATGTCGCTTCGTCCCCTAGCATTATCAAAAACAAGAAGACTCATGGAGTATTGGCTATACTGGCATGGGGTCTGTTTCTCCCTTTTGGAGCAATTTTTGCAAGATACCTTAAGCATAAGGATCCCCTGTGGTATTACCTTCATGTAATCATTCAGTTCATTGGATTTTTATTTGGAGTTGCTGCAGTGGTTGTTGGATTTTCACTCAACCACAGGCTGCACAATTACATTCCCGCACACAAAGGCATTGGAATTTTCATTCTCACACTCACCATTCTTCAGGTTCGTGCATGATCAATTAACTTGATCAAGTATCCAGCATTTGCCTTTTTTTCGAGTCATGTCCCATGTTATAGAATTTTTTTGGATTGGATTGAACTTCAACTTATCAAATCATGTTTAGATTTGGCTGGTAGACTCGAATTAGCTCTTGATATATATAGAGATGTATTTTCCTTTTTGCTTCTAAGAAGATGTATTTTTATCCATATCGCTCGTCTTATAAGCTGATTTTAAAGGTAAGTTCTACTCAATATGATTATATCACATGTCAAAATCTATTTGCAACCACTCAATCTAGTATAGAAGAATCCTTACCTAGCTAAAGATCTCAAGCTTATTTCCTTGTTATAAACTATTCTGTTTACTGCCTTGAGTCCAAAAACTGGTGAAAGGATGACTTCGTGTGTCATTTTACATCCAGGTCACTGCGTTCTTTACACGACCTAGTAAGGACAGCAAATATCGCAAGTACTGGAGCTGGTCGCACAACTGGTTTGGGAGGATTAGCCTTTTCTTTGCAGCAGTGAATATAGTTCTCGGAATACATATTGCAGGTTCTGGACAAGATTGGAAAATTGGCTATGGATTTCTTGTTGGTTCGACATTGATTATATGCATTGTTTTCGAAGCACTGTCTAGGATTAAAAAGTCAGAAGAACCAGCATTCCCATCAACTTACCCAATGAATTCACTTTAGCAAGTGGTGTCATGTAAATTTGTGGTAGGCTCTCTTCCTCCCTTTTGATTTTAAGCTGAATATAGATTATACATAACTTACTTCATATTGCTCTTTGTTTCATATCATATAACTGTACAAACTTTCAACACGACTAGTAAACTAGTGAAATTTTTTGATTTAGAAGACGTGAAAGTAATACAAAGTACTATATATGGAGATATGTACATCTATATACTTCTCACTTGAAGTTTTCTGTTTTTTTTTTTTAAAACAGTGAAACTAAGATCTACACTAGGCGTTGCATCTGAAGAGAATTTTTTGGTGATGCACTTGGAAGCATTGGACTAGTTTCAGCTTGTGCTCCGGCTACTCTCCATGACATAAAAGCTAAAAACATAGGCTCCCGGAGCAAAAAATCCTCCCAGCCCCGCCTGTCTGTCTTATCCAACCACTATACAGAACTATCTCCCTCACCAGGGAAAAAAAGAAAAAAGTAAAAAGGATTAAAGGAATTTTTGTTTGCTGATTGATATTTTATATGTACTTTTATCTGTCGAGAGTGTTTCTTAGCATAAGCAATACCAGTTTGATGTAAACCATGCATTTGTGCAAATAGTTTTTTGCCCCTCCCATCTTCTGATGTCTAGCATGTTTGGATAGTTAGAACATTTTCGAAATTATTTTGTAGTTGAGGTTGATCCGTCGTCTATAAGTTCATTTTGGAAATGGAGAGGGTACGTGGTTTGAAGGAAACGAGCATAGCATCACATGGAGTAGGAGAAAGCAGTGAGCTCACTGCATGGTCTCACTCAAGTGAGCTGACCTAAGGTAGAGCTCACCTCATAGTTTCGCTCACGCAGGTGCTCATGGTGTGTTCTTTGATGTTTGGACAGTTTCTGATAGTCCTAAACAGTCTGAATTAATTCAAATTCAAACCTAAAAGCCACACATGAATAGTTGTAACTCTTAAGTTGCATGAAAATCTATAAATAGATTTCATCATTTCCATTTAGAAAAGTCAAATTTGGTATACAATTGTTACTATCTTACATCCCTCTCCAGTCTCCACTTGCATCTCAAAATTCGATTTTGTGCATTTTTTTCTCTACAAATAATTGTTTATACTTTGTCAGATACAAATAAACCTTAAGTATAAATTTCTTCATTTTTTCAGTGTTCGAGTTGTCTTTATGTTTACACCATGCAGACAAGACTTTAGGCTTCATCAATTGTATGTTCGAGTCATTTTTGCATAATTGCATTTCAACATGCATTACAAGTTTGGTAGGGGCAAATAACGTTTTAAGGAAAGCGATATTATAATGTGCCTTGATGTCGAGTTTTGATGAATTCAAGTTTATACAGTTTCCAACTTCTCATTCTTGTACTCAAATTCTTAAACTCGAGACATTATTATCCATCATGGATAAGCTGAAAAGAGAATTACTTTTTTTTTTTTTTGGCCAAAATTCTTTTTAAAGAACTTGCCTTTTTCTCCAAGTCTAAAATCTTACATTTTTAGTGTGAGTTTATTTCTTTTAAGCTTGGCAAATCAATACCCTCCAATCCCAGGGACGTCAAAACGGTGATTTTCGGGCTCAGTTTCACGTTATTTTTCTCTAACAAACAACCGATCCAAACAGTTCCAATTCACAACTAATATATTCACTTCGATTGCTCCTCAATCTCAACCACAAAAGACAAGATAACGATGATGATTTGTAACCACAAATGCAAGAAAGAAAAACAATGAAAAAATGGCACAAGAGGGGAGCAACAACACAAAGTTAAACAAAAAATGACTAGCATGATTAAGATAATCAACACGAATTAAATAACTAAAAAATAATTTTCCTCAAAAGAGTTTTTATACATTTTTATTGCCAAACATCAGTTAATTTCCACATAAAAATTGGTGGGGAATCATCTATAAGTA
The DNA here is from genome assembly GCA_903798235.1 of Fraxinus ornus. NCBI lineage: Eukaryota > Viridiplantae > Streptophyta > Magnoliopsida > Lamiales > Oleaceae > Fraxinus > Fraxinus ornus. The sequence goes on along the minus strand of CAIGRF010126795.1, from coordinate 72,397 downwards.
ATATTATTTATCATCATAATAATGGAATATCGATGATATGACAACCCATTATTCCTCTCTCTCTCTCTCTCTCTCTCTCTTTTCTCATAAAAATTGAACTGTTCAATCTCATTATTTCACATAAACTGTCACATCATTATCATAATAATAAATAGCATTTTCGATCATCTATTTATGAAAACAGTTGAGGGTGCAGTGAAGAAAATCATAATAAAGATTTTTCTTCATTGATGCAGAGAAATTATGAAGTGCCCATACATCAATATTTCTGCATTTTTTAGAATTTTAGGTTCTTCAGAACTGTACCAACAAATGGAATTAATGATCTATCAAAAGGAAAATAGTTACTATAATGTCCTTAACGATAAGGCATGGTCACATTGTTATCAATGAAGTAAAACCTTCATTGTGATCCGTATTTCAAAGGGTAGATATATATTTATTAGAATTTGGCTATTTGTACTACTTGGTGTACAGCCCCCTCACAATAGAGAGGAAAGCGTGCCACCCTATTGTGATGGGGTTGTACACCAAGGTGTAAATATAGCATCTCTCTATTTATTAAGAGTGGACACGGTTTGATTTAAACGTTTTTTTATGATTATTTTCAAATCAAACTTTTCAAAAAGAGATATCAACTTTTAGATAAGTAAAAGCATAAGTATATAAATTTAAATTATCGATACTATGCCTAAATTAAAATTTTCTAAACACAGAGTTACAAACGACTAATATATTGGTACATATACAAGTTTAAAGTAATAAAATCTACATTCTACCATTGAAAAAAGCTTCCAAATTCTATTCTAAAATAGATGAGGAAAATATTATTTAATCCTAAAGAGTCTATGAAGCTGACTAAGGGCCATTTTAGCACAACTGTTGTGAATAGAGCTTTTAGCAATATAGCTCTTTCAAAAAGTACTATTATAAAAAAACTAATAATTATTTAGTTATCAACAAAAACAAGTACCTAAAGATTAAATCAAATGTCTAGAAAAATTAGATATATTTGTTATTTTACTAATGAATAAGAATAATTGATGTATATCTCAGCTTTCCATAAAACCTAAAATTAGAGAGCAAAAAACTCCAAAGGGGAGCTTCTCTTTAACAACTCTAAAAAGTTATTATTATTAGGCCATGTTTGATTGCTTAGATTTCTCACTTTTTTTATTATTTGATGACAAAAAATTTCCAATTTCCCCACTCCCCCAACCCATGCGCCCCTTTTCCTTGTTTCTTTTTTGTGGGAAAATGAATTCCAGGTTCCAGCCATATTTTTTTTTTTTTGGCAATGGAAATAAATTTCATAACCAAATGTAAAAAAAATAAATATTCTTTTTTGGCCTTGGATAGCAACGATATCAAAACTTTCCCGTAATTCTTTTCGGATCATTCAAATAAATATTTTTTATAGTACCACCTCTAAAAGTCACACTATTAAATGACAAAAATAGGTAGAATATTATGTTATTGTATTGTACCGTCACTTGCCCACTAAATTAAATTCTTAGGATCTATAATGCAAGTTTATTCAACATTTTATTGTTAGGTGAAAGAAATAAGTTGAATTTTGAGTCTATAGCTTGGGCACAATTTGCCCCATACGTTATCCAAATGGTGAAGTCAACAAATGGCATATATTTAAAATATACATAACCAATTCCCTATTAATAAGTTTAAGGACGACTATTATTTGAATTTTTTTTTACATATTTATTTTTTGTCACATATTTACACAATAAACTATTTTGCATATAAATTCAAAAAATTTCCATAATTTTTAATTATGCGTTCTCCTAAAAATCACTATTCAAAATATTGTTTCTTCCAACTAATAGTTGTCAAACGTGGGTTAAGTTAATGATAGTAAAATTTACTAGATAATGTTATGTATGAAGAAATATTATGTTCAATACTACGTTGGAGCACACATATATATATATATATAACAAGTCCATCTTCTTTACTTCGTCATATGCTTTTATAGTTTTATACCTTCCTATTTGGCGTTTCCGCTATTTCTTGATACAAATTGGTTCTCGACCAAACCTTTTCGATCAAGAAATGATATATATAACAAAGTCATCAGCAGCCCTTAGAATTAAAGGATAAATTAAGAAATAAAATATGTGGAGATTAAAGATTGCAGAAGGAGTAGATAGCCCTTATTTGTATAGCACAAACAATTATGTGGGACGGCAAACGTGGGAATTCGACCCTGATTATGGGACGCTGGAGCACCAGGAGGAGGTCAAAAGAGCCCGTCAGCAGTTCTGGAACAACCGCCACCAGGTGAAGCCCAGCAGTGATCTTCTCTGGCGGATTCAGGTCTAAACCTTTCCCCTCAGCCTCTTTAATGTCTCAATCAAGACTTAATTTTATGTGAACTTATTAATAATTGACTTACAAGAGAGATTGATACTTCCTACTTATTTAGTTGTGTGTAACACCTGGAGTGGAAAATGTGTAGTTTTCAACATTTTCATGAAAATCAAGCGTCATAAGTTCAAGATTTGAAGTTTCCCAGTATGATATTTATGGGATATTTTAGACAACATAAAGATTGTACAATATTGAAGAAAGGGTAAAAATTGACCACGTTTTGATTAATTTTAAGAGGGAAAAATTATAATTTTATATTTTTCCAATAAAATAATCAAAAAATCACATAAAAAGCAAAAACAAAAAAAAAATTGAGAAACTATTCAACCTTCTTCCCCAAGCACTGGCGGACCCGGGGGGTCCTGGGGGGCATGTGCCACCCCGACCCACCCAAACTTTTTAGAATTTTTTTTTATAAAGTTATATTTGGTATCGATTGAAATCTAAATCAAAGTTAACAATTAATTTTAATAACATATTTCACGAAATCCATAAATGTTTAAATTTTATCAAAATTTATAATAAATTTGAATTTCGATAACATGCTAATTTTAAAAAAAATTCGATGATCGTAAGTTAATCGAATCTACAAATTGTTTATGTCATTTCAAATCTTATTTTGAGAACTATATTATGGGCATATCGAATAGTCCAAACAGATATCGAAAATAGTTAAAACGTGAGTTTTAAAGAAAGATGTCTAACT
>CAIGRF010126795.1:29704-53682 GCA_903798235.1 Fraxinus ornus | reverse complement strand
ATTTAGAAAGACCGTTTTAACATCTATTTGATGTATATTCAAACCATTCAATGCTGCTATCGCAATAAGCATACGTATTGAAGCAATTTTTGTTATTGGTGAATACGCATCGAAATAATCGAGACCTTATTTTTGCTTATAGCTTTTAGCGACAAGTCGAGCTTTATACTTGTCAATAGATCCATCTGCTTTCATTTTCTTTTTGAAAATTCATTTACACCCCAATGGCTTATTACAAAGAGGAAGGTCTACTAATACACAAGTATGATTTTGTAGTATGGATTCAATTTCACTGTTAACTACTTATATCCAATAGGAAGCTTCAGTTGATGACATAGCCTCTTTAAAAGTTTAAGGTTCATTTTCTAACAAATATGTTAGAAAATCGGGTTCAAATGAGGTTGTCGTCCTAGCCGTCTTACTTCGTCTGGGTTCTTCTTCATTTATAGATTCTTGATCTACAGCCTCACTATTATCACGAAGTCTTTTTAGTTTGAATATATATTTTGCATGACAAATTTTATTTTTAGTTTTTTAGTTTTTTTGCATTTCTTATCTATATGCAGGAATCAATCAACCACGATCGAATCCTTGACGCATAATGAACAAAGTCGTCCATAATTCGTTGTATAACCTGAAATGGAAAACTAAAAACACGACAATGTCAGAAAAAATGTCAACATCAAACTGCCTGAGAAGATGTCGCATGCACCCTCACACGCCACCAACAGCCTCTGCGCGTGGGTCGTACGCGCTGTTGGACAATCTAACGCCCCGGATACCTTGGTGCCCCTCCACCTGTATGTCACGCCGGTGGTCTTCCTTTCACCAACTCCTTTTAGATTGATCAAAAATCACGAAAACAACCTTGAGTTTTGGACAGTTTTGCGAAATCTTTTCTACTTCATTTCAGTCGATTTTTTGGACGGTTTTTGGCCAGTTTTTCGAGCCAAATCCACCACATTAAAACTCACGTTAAAACGGTGATTTTCGAGCTCAGTTTCACGTTGCATTTCTCTACCAAACAACCAATTCAAACGACTCCAACCTACAACCAATATATTCACATCGATTACTCCTTAATCTCACCCACAAAGGACAAGATAACGGTAATGATTTGAAACCACAAAGGCAAGAAAGAAAAACAATGAAAATATGGCACAAGAGTGGAGTAATAACACAGTTAACAACTAATTTTCTAACACAAAAGTAGCCAATTTTTCCTCTCTGCTAAGGCCACACGTTTTTCTCCTTTCAAACATACAAATCACACACTTTACAGTTACGGTAAAGACATCATATATATAGGTTAGATTATATTTTAGTTGGACCAATAAAATACTTAAATGAGCCAAGATTCAAAGATATCAAGTATTCATAAATTATGTGCTCTCTCTTACTTTCTCATTTGAATTTTGAAGAAAATTGCTTCAATTTTTGTTATGATTCATTAACAATATTGAGACTATTGATGATCATGCAAAGAGATGAATGATGTGCTCATGTGAGATTTGCCTACTGTGATATGTTATGTTCACTTTGATTCAAGAAATTATTATGCATGTGCACTAAGGCATTTATAACACACCAAGATCCCTAAATATACTTGTACACCATAGAGTCGAAGGTGTTTTCACATTTTTATCAGTAAGGCCAAGGGCCAAAATTGTCCTTAAGATTAGTCTCAAATAAAGGAGCAAAAAGTGCCTCACGAGATGAGCCAAAAGTAGCTCAAAGTGTATCCTTGAGGTACGACACCCTTAGTGCTTTCACTTAGAACCATGTTTTCAATTAAGCGTGCAATGTATATTATATTTGTTGTTAGATTTTCAGTATTGACGATTCTGTGGACAAAATGACTAATTTGTAACGTGTTGTAAAAGTCAAAGACCTAAGATGCAATTTGTATAAGTTGTGTTATGAGGTCAAGGGTTCGAGCATAAAAAGAAGAGAAACACGACGTCGTATTTTCGCTAGCCTATCGCCTGGCTCACGCTAGAGCGGTAGAAATAGAAACGCTCTCGCCTGCTTGTTGCCTTACCCTAGCTCGAGTGACATTTTTATGCGACCAGACCTAATTCGCGATTTTGAAAAGTTTTACACGGCCCATAACACCTAAACGTCCCCAACTATAAATACAAATGTCTGGGACGATTTTCGGGAGGTTGCTTCATTATGCTACATTGCAAAATACATTCTTATTATTTGAAGATCCAAGAACAAAATTCATTGGTGAAATTATTCATTCTTGAGATCCGACAACCAAGTTTTGGGAAAACATCAAAGTGAAGAATCCAAAATACCCACTTCTTATTGGTCATAAGAAGGTACTTTCTCAGCTGAACTTCAGAAGTTTTTGGAGGTTGAGAGAGGTTGGACTACAAGCGCAGGAAGAGCACAAAAATTGGAGATTCTTGAAATTCCACTTGGAAGAGACGTGTGCAGAAGAACGTAAGACTCCTACAGCATATCTTGGGAGAAGATTGTGAGACTGTAAGTACGGCGGATCAGGAGGCTACAGGAGGTAGATCGGGAAGTCTAGCAGGGTGGCTGGATAGTATCTACAGTAGCATATTACAAGGTTGGAATGAGCAGCAGATCTTGGTTGTACAACAGCTAGTGGGGCTAGTGTGGAATTGAACTGTAACACACATTGTCTGTAGTGGAGATAACTAGCTTGGTCCCGAAGTTTTTACCCAGTTGGGTTTCTTCGTCATCATATTGCTTTTCTTTATTTTACTGCTTTACAATTTACCGTTTATTATACAAACTGTGATAATTCAACATAGGACAATTGACTTGTATGTTTTAATTATCTAGAGATAATTAACTTGTGACTTGTTGCATGTTAATTAATTTTTAATTCCGCATATTACACCTATACACCCTCTCTAGGTGTTGTTAGGGTCGAATTTCATATATTTCAGTTGGTATCAGAGACTTATTTCGATTCTTGACCCTTTGTCTAGATGAGATGAGTAGTTCACTGTTCGTCTCGCCATATTTTGATGGCAGTAACTATGCCTACTGGAGGGTTAGGATGAGAGCTTTCTTGAAATCTATAGATGAACGTATTTGGTTGAGTGTGGTGAATGGTTGGAGTGCTCCTAGTACTAATGTAGAAAACATAGTGACCCACACTCCCATTGCTAACTGGACTAGGACAAACTTGGATGAGTGTAACTGGAATAACAAAGCCTTACATGCCCTATTTATGGCAGTGTCCCCTGAAGAATTTAGGAGAGTGTCTATGTGTGAGGTAGCCAAAAAAGTTTGGGATATTCTACAGACCACACATGAGAGAACTCAAGCAGTTAAAAACTCTAAGTTGCAGATGTTGACCACTAGGTTTGAAGAGATTAGAATGAGAGAAGATGAGACGTTTGATGCCTTCTATGTGAGTTTAAATGGTATAGTTAATTCTAGTTTCAACCTAGGAGAGAGAATCCCTAAGTCTAAGATTGTTAGAAAAATCCTTAGATCCTTACCTGAGTGATTTATGGCCCAAATCACTGCAATTGAGGAGAGTAAGGATATAGACTCCATTACAGTAGAGGAGTTAGTTTTATCCCTCCAGAGTCCGGACGTATGAGTTGACCTTAGATAAATCTGTTACAGATAAATCTCTTGCCTTGAAATCCATGAGAAACACCTGGATAGAATTTTCTGATTATGGTTCACCGGATGATGAGGAGTTAGCTTACTTGACTAAAAAAATTTGAAAAATGTTTAGGAAGAAAAATAACCCTCAAGAGATATACAAAGGTGGCCCGAGTGAATATAGGAGAAAATCTAAATATGTGAGGTGCCATAATTGTCGAGATTTTGGTCATGTTAGGAGTGAGTGCCCTAACAGTAGGAGGAATTCAGATAAGCCTTTGAATTCTACTCTCATTGATGAAAAGTCTAACTCAGACAATCAGAGTGAAAAATCCACTCGTGAGGAAAGTGGAAAGTATTTTGCCTTTACTACTAGAATTCGGCCTCACTTATTGCCAATGGATTTGCTAATGTGACTACTCAACAATCTCCCTTTGCATCTTAAAGTCATGGAGGTAACCGAGGAAGGGGGCGTTCTCACAATCGTGGTGGATACATTTCCAATAATTCCACTAATCCAAATTCTGGCCGTGGACAATATAATCGGGAACCTATATATTTCTAGTTTGTGAGAAATTAGGACACACTGCTAAGAAGTGCTATTACAGGTTTGATATTTCTTACAATGATCCCCCTTCTAACAAACAAATGTAAGCTATAGTTGCTACCAACAACCAAAAACAGATAATAGTTAGCACTTAGACACTAGAGCAACTCATCACCTCACAAATGAGATGACCAATCTGAACCTGCGAAATGATGTTTATGATGGCACCAAACAAATTCATGTTGGAAATGGGGTAGGTTTGAAAATTACTAAAACTGGTTCTTCTACTCTCTCAACTCCCTCAACTCCCTCTTAATCCTTCTTACTCAACCAAATTCTTCTTGTTCCTGAAATTCACAACAATCTACTATCTGTCCATCAATTTTTCAAAGACAATAATGTGTATTTTAAGTTTCACGAGTGTTTTTTTCTTGTAAAGGATTACTCGGGAAACAGCCTACACAAAGGACCGCTTAAAGATGGCCTATGTTCTTTCTCTGCCTGCGCCAACCCATTACCACATCAGGCTTATTCTGCACTTCATCTACCAATCAAACTATGGCACAAAAGGCTTGTCCATGAGTCCATTCCAGTTGTTCTACAAGCTGTTTCCAAGTTTTCTATTCCTGTTGAAGCAAATAAAAAACACTCTGTGTGTTTAGATTGTCGTTTAGTGTAATTTGCCGTTTAAGAACACCCATTTAAAATCTAACTTTCATTTGGATTTGATATAGTCATATGTATAGGGTCCTGCTCCTATGCTTTCTACTAATGGTGCTCGTTATTATGTTAGCTTTCTTGATGATTGCACTATATTTTTGTGGGTTTTTCCTATGAAACTAAAATCTGATGTTGAAAGCATCTTCTTACAATTCCAAGCTTATGTTGAGCAACACTTTGATACTAAAATTATGTCTATTCAATCGGATTGGGTTAGTGAATATCAAAGACTTTCAAATTATTTTAAACAAATTGGTATTCAACAACGTATTGCTTGCCCTCATACACACCAACAAATGGGTGCTATTGAACGCCGACATAGACAAATAATTGAAATCGGTTTATCTCTTCTCCCACACTCCAATCTACCTCATATATTTTGGAAAGATTCATTTACAATAGCCACCTTTATAATCAATCGACTTCCTACTCCGATCTTACAAAACAAATCTCCATGTGAGGTAGTCTACAAAAGAAAACCAGATTATCACTTCTTAAAAACTCTTGGATACACTTGTTGGCCTCACTTACGACCCTTTAACATGCACATGTTAGATTTTAGATCAAAAACATGCATTTTTATTGGCTATAGCTTAAATCATCATGGATACAAGTGTTTAGATGTTTCAACAGGGAAAGTTTACATGTCTCATCATGTCATTTTTGATGAAAACAAATTTCATTTTCAGCATTCTCAAAAATCTTCTCCATCTCCTACTATATCACCTCATTTTCCGGTACAAGTTCTGAAACTCTATCCTAATGAGGAACCAGTTAAAGTATATCATACTGCTACTAATACCAACTCACCAAGTTCTATATCTCAAACACATCATTATGTAGGAACAGAAACTATTAATCCAAATTTGGCAACACCTGAAAGTCCATCAATTGATCAACATGAAGCACCAGAAAGCTCATCAACTCACCAATGTGAACCACCAGCTTCAACTAATATTCACAACATGGTCACATGATCAAAAAATAACATTTAGTGTCCCAGAAAACTTCTTGATGGATCAATTCATTATCCACTTCCGCGTGCTCTTATTGCTGTAGCTAAATACATTCAAATTGAACCAACTTGTTACACAGAGGCATCTAAACATAGTGAATGGTGGACTGCTATAGATGCTGAATTTGATGCTCTTTTACGGAATGGCACCTAGAATTTAGTTCCACCAAAATCAAACACCAATGTAATTGGTTGTAAGTGGGTGTATCGCATCAAACGACGAGCTGATGGCATAATTGAGCGCTATAAAGCACGACTGGTAACTAAAGGATTCCACCAACAATAGGGACTTAACTTTATGGAAACTTATAGTCCAGTGATTAAACCTGCAACAGGTCGAATGGTGCTCACTATTGCTGTATACTATGGTTGGGCGATGTCATCAAACCGTTGTGTAAAATGCATTTCTTCATGGAAATTTACAGGAGGATGTTTATATGCTTCAACCACCCGGATACCAACATCCTCAATTGTCATCTCCATCTATTCTTATATGGTCTTTGGTAAGAACCGAGAGCCTGGTTTTTTTGTTTAACAGATAAGTTAAATACCTATGGTTTTTTCCTAACAAGTCTGATGTCTCTTTATTCATCTATCGAAAGGAATCTATTACTATTTTTCTCTTGATTTACATTGATGATATCATCATCACAGGATCATCTTCTGGTGTAATCAAAGATATTATTCAAAACTTCCATAAGGATTTCAGCATCAAAGATCTTGGCGAGTTAATTTTTTTTCTAGGTGTTGAAACTTTGCATTGTCATAATGGTTTTTATCTCTCGTAAAGGCGCTATGTTACATACATCCTAATGCGATCTAGTATGGACAAGGCCAAACCATGCACAACTCCTACGGCAACATCAATAAAGCTCTTCAAGCATGATAGTCCTGAGTGTACTGATCCTTACTTGTTTAGAAGCATTGTTGGAAGTCTTCACTATTTCTCCTTCACTTGTCTGGATATAGCATTTGCAGTCCATCGTGTTAGCAAATTTATGCATTATCTAAAAGACACTCATTGGCAAGCTGTCAAGCATATATTGCGCTACTTAAAAAGTACAATTTCCTTTGGTTTATATTTCGTAAAGTCATCAACTTTAAACTTTCAAGCATTTGCAGATAGTGATTGGGCAGGCGACATTGATGATCTCGCTCAGTCGGTGCCTACTGCATTTATCTCGAAACAAGCTTAATTGATGAAGATACAAACAACAAGCTATTGTTGCTCGTAGTAGCACATAAGCAAAGTACAAAGCTTTATCTAATGTAGCAGCCGAATTGCTATAGCTTTTCTAAGTTTAAAGACATGATTTGGAAACTTATGATTTGCAAAATCGGGTGGTTGTTCAACATAGACTTCTTCTTGGATAAATCCATTTAAAAATGCACTTTTAACATCCATTCGATGAAGAGTGAAGTTTTTGTGACATGCAAATGCAAGAAGTATGCGAATGGATTCTAACCGAGCTACCGATGCAAAGGTTTCTTCATAGTCAATACATTCTTCTTGATTGTAACCTTGGGCCACTAATCTAGCATTGTTACGCACAATAATTCCATTTTCACCTCTTTCGTTTTGAAAAACCCATTTGGTGTCAATGACAGTTTGATTTGTTGGTCTAGCTACTAAGTCACAAACATGTTTCTTTTAAATTGATTGAGTTCATCTCGCACGCTAGAATCCAAAACTCATCAAATTTTCGCTTCTTTAAAAATTTTTGGGTTCGATTTGTGAAATGAATGCACAACTACAAAGATGATTTCTAAGAGAGGTTCTAGTAGTAATACCTTTTGATGGATCCCCAATTATTAACTCCTTTGGGTGAGATGAGACAAACTTCTATTCTGTTGGCAATGTAGAGTAGCCTTGAGCTTCGGTTGGCGTCACTTCTCTTTCTTGATTGTTGGGCTCCTTTGATTGTTCTTCATTTAGTACTCCTTTGTCTTGGATATTCATTTGTTCAAAAGGAGTTTCCAAACCTACATCATTATCAATACATTTCTCTCGATCAAGTAGATTAGTCTCATCAAAAGTAACATGCATAAATTCTTCAACGACTAGAAATGTTTTGTTAAAAACTCTATTTGCTTTGCTAGTCGATGAATAACCAAGAAAAATTCCAAATGGCGGATTTTGAGTCAAATTTTTCCAAATTGTCTTTTGTGTTTAAGATAAAACATTTGCAATCGAAAACTTTGAAATAGCTAATGTTGGGATTCTATTTTTCCAAAGTTCGTAAGGAGTTTTAGTTTTCTTACGGCTTACCAAAACTCTATTTATGATGTAGCATGCGGTATTAACATCTTCGGCCCAAAAGTATTTAGGCAAATTATTTTCATTTAGCATGGTCCGAGCCATTTCTTGTAATGTACGATTCTTCCATTCTACTACACCATTTTTTTGAGGAGTTTTAGGAGCCGAAAAATTGTGTTCATACCCATTATCGTTACAAAAATCATCGATAATAAGATTATCAAATTCTCCACCATGGTCACTTCTAATAGTGGTGATAGTGTGACCCTTTTCATTTTCGACTTTCTTACAAAAATGTTTGAAAGCCTTTAAGGCTTCATCTTTTGCACTTAAAAATATTACTCATGTAGATCTTGAAAAATCATCAACGATGACGAAGGTATAATGCTTACCACCTAAGCTAGCCGTTCTAGATGGTCCAAAGAGATCTATGTGAAGAAGTTGCAATGATTTTGTTGTTGAAGAAAAGATTGTTGGTTTAAAAGAGCTCTTAACTTGCTTTCTGAGTTGACAAGCGTCACAAATTTTGTCTTTTTCAAATTTCAAATTTGGCAATCCTTTCACAAAACAATTTTTAGAAATCTTTGAAATGAGGTCCATGTTTACGTGACCAAGCCTTCTATGCCAAAGCCATGTTTCATCTTTTAAACCAAGTAATCAATGTTCGTTATTTTCATGTTCAATATTTATAATATAAACATCTTTATTTCGGCTTCCTATGAAAATTACATTTTTTTTATGTAGCATCCTTAATTAGGCATTTGGAAGAATTGAATTTTATATAACATTTATTACACAATTGACTAATACTTAGTAAATTATGCTTGAGGTTACCAACTAACAAAACATTTTCAATTGAGGGGGATAAGTGATTACCAATGTTACCCATTCCAATTATTTTCCCTTTTGCATTGTCCCCAAAAGTTACATGAACTCCATCTTTTCTTTTGAAGTTTGGAACTAATGATCGATATCCGGTCATGTGCTTTGAACATCTACTATCCAAGAACCATTTGCTTTTGATTTTCCTTGGTACCTACAAAAGTAATTTAATTTTTGACTTTTGGTACCCAAATAAACTTGGGTCCTTGATAGTTAGTTTTTGAGGATTCCTTAATCCACTTGTTTTTGTTTTCAAAATATAGTTTCTTTTTAGCTAAACAATTATAAGAAACATGTCCAATTTTATTGCAAAATGTGCAAATGGTGTTTGAAGCCTTAATAAACATATTTTTAAGAGAATTTTGTTTTAATGAGGGTTTGAATCCGATTCCCCCTTTGTCAAATACACATTTTTGATTTTCGAGCATCAAATCAAAATTTTTCTTGCCTTCGGTGAATTTATAAGCAATTTTTGTTAAATCGTGAACTTTTTCTTTTTGGAAAGTGTTTTCCTTAGCCAATAATTCACAATCAAGATTTTCTTTTGATTTTTCAAAGTCTTCTTTAATTCATCTTTCAATAGAGAATTTTTCTTTTTAAGAATAGAATGACTCAAGGCAAGTTTTTTAAAATTTTCAAGCAATTCATCATACGAATTAAGTAATTCATTGTAAGAATTTTTTTCTTTAGTACTTACCTCATCTTCGAGGGCCATGAAGCACATGTTAGCGATTTCATCTTGATCATCGCTTCCATTTTGTTCTTCACTTTCGCTATCATCCCAAATAGCTTGAAATGCCTTTTTCTTGAAGCTTTTTCTTTTATTTGGGCACTCTGTTCCCTTGTGACCGGGTTTGTCACATTCGTAGCAAATAATTTTTTTACTCTTTTCTTCTCTTTTGTCATCTTTTCTTTGAAACTTTTTATTGTTTCGAAAGCCTCTCCATTTTTTGACGAGAAGAACTAGATCATCAAGCTCTTCATCACTCATGTTGCTTGTTGATGTCTCTTCTTCAATTGCCAATTTTAGAGCAATTTGTTGTTTAGGAGCTTCTTTTGATTTCTCTTTGCTTTTCCTTGATCTCGGCATTATTGAGCTCTTAGGTCACCAATATTCCATATAATTCTTCCAAAGGATATGTATTCACATCCTTTATGTTTTTTATAAGCATCCGTATGAGACTGCATTCCTACGAAAGTGACCTAAACATTTTGCTTACAAGTTAACCGTTAGTATATTTTCGATCAAAACCTTTTAAGCCATTTACAATGTTGGTGAAACGAGTAATCATATGAACAATGAGCTCATTTTGTTTCATAAAGAAATTTTCAAATTCTTTGACTAACATATTTATCTTAGTTTCCTTAACTGTGTTTGTTCCAATATGAGTGACTTCTAGAGCATGCCAAATGTCATGAGCCGAATCACATCTGCTAATTCTATTGAATTCATTTCTATCTAGTGCATAATAAAGCAAATTATTGGCCTTAGCATTTAATAACAATTTTCTCCTATCTTCTTCATCGTATTCCTCTCTTGACTTGGGAATACATTGATCGGGTTTACCATCAACTTAATAGTCTTTGTAGGCACATAGGGACCATATTCAATAATTTCCCAAATGTTATAATCAATAGATTGAACATAAATCATCATTCTAGCTTTTCAATAATTATAATGTGTGTCATCAAAGAAGGGAGGTCCGTGGGTAGAATGCCCCTCGAGATTTTGAAAATTGATGTTAGCCATAGCTCAAGATTGTGAAATCTTAAAGAAGTGAGTACCGAACTCTAATACCAATTGAAAGCCCAAGATTGGCAACCAAGAGGGTGTGAATTTGTTTTTAAAACTTTTTCGTTACTACTCAAGATTTTAATCTAATGATCACACAAATGATAAAGAAATAAACTAAATACAAATAAGCACGTAGATGAAATGATATAAGCTTGTACAAAGTAATACGTTAAGTAAAAAAGGTTAGAGAGGGCAAACGATATAATATGGAGGTTTGATCCAACACAATAATCTATGTCCCCCGTTACCAAGCTCTCCGTCACTAATAAGACCTTTTTCACTATATTGATTGACTTGTGGTGCAATTCAACCCTTTACAATGCTTCCGGTGACTTATAACCAAGGAGCACCGATCCTTTTACAATGTTTATCTTTCCGGAACTTCAACAAGACCCACAATTCAAAATGAATTTTCAAGTGAAATCTTATCTTCTTATCGAATGATAGAATCAAGGTTAATAACAAGAAGAGAAGAGGAAAACACTTCAATAGATGGGAATGAGTGTAGCTCAAAGTTTTGAAATGAAAAACTTCTTGAAGATCCAAATATTTTCACAAAGTTAATCGCTCAAAAGTTTGTTAAGAATTTAATACTTTTGATCTTCTTAAAGATAGTGAATAAGGTGGCTGTGATCAATAAAAGTCTCTCTTTAATGCTCAAGAAAAGTTCTTTCAAGTTGGGAAAGAATGGGGTATTTATGGCACTCAAACAGTCAAACATTCTGCCGTACCGGACGCACTATACCCGAAGTCCAGTAAATACCAGATGATCGAGTATCCGTTATTTTTGTCAGAAAATTAGAATGTTGGAAATTTGACCGTTGGAGCCAAATTTGGCCATACCGAACGTCCGGTATGCGTACTACGCCACTTTTGGCTCGGAACGTCCTCGTTTCTTATTTTTATCAAGTGTATGTATTCGAGGGACATTTTAAAATTTTTTTCAAAGTATTTATTATATTTTAAAACATACAAGTTTCGATTTTTACCTTTGAAAACATATTTTTCAAGTAAAAGATTTTTGTCGTGATTTTTCGATCGTAAATTCAAAACTTTGAGCTTGTCACGATTCATTACCAAATATTGAAATGTTTTACCTTTACATATGATTGTGAAAAGTCTAAGTACTTTTTTTGAACATCTTGACGTGCATTGTTAGATGGCACTTCGACTTTTGTCTCGATTTTCGTTGAGGCATCTTTTCGCGGGTTTTACCATATCATTCTTCATAGCCTCGATTGATTTTGTTTCCACATTGATAATTGTATGCAAATTACTTGACCTCGAATTTCATGTCATCAATTTTATTAATGTACAATAATCACTACAGACACTTGAAATCAATTTGTTAGTAATAAACATAATTTGTTTGTGATAATCAAAACGAGACATCAACCATAAGTCCACACTCCTCACCTTCAAACATTCAAATCGTCAATCGGAGGATTGTGCAATCACAAGAAGTTTAACATTAACAATTTTTGCATTTTTATATAAATGAATTTTGTTGTCCATGCTATACCATAAAAACTCTACTGATAAAACGTTTAATCACAATAGTTGTACCAAATGGACCTCAAGATAATTATTGTACACTCTTTGGTTCTTAACTAGTCTACCAATATCTTGAGTTTTTAGAGGGTGTCGGAGCTTTATAGCATGTGAATTTAAATACATAGTTGCGACTTGCAACATTTACAATATTGAGAATCAAAATAGAGGGGGATGAAAATAAACCTTCTCAAAGAATTTGATAATGATATACGTTCAAGGTGCGAGTGAAACAATGACATGCGATGTTATGCTCCTGATTCGGGCATTACCTATAAATGAAAATAAATAAATTAAAAATATTTTCTCGTGTTGAAATAGTACGACCTTCATATTTCCCTCTCTCTTCCTATGCTAAACTCTTTTAGTACGTTAAGATGTGGATTTATGAATTGTGTGGATAAATCAAATTGTGAAATGACGCATAGTCATGACTCGGGATTGTTAAGCCCTTATTTGAAATGTACTATTTTTAGAATATATTTTTCTCTCTTTTTTTTAACCATGTATTTTTCAATAAAATAATATTACACTCAAATTCAAAAGTTTTCCTTATTTTTTAACTAAACATTTTTCATCAATCTACTATCTTAAAATACAATCTTCAATAAAAATGGGGTTCGAACATGCTCTAAATATTTGCATTTGTGTACGGATAATGATAAATGGCTATTTTTACTTTTTTGTCTTTTAGGAAGTTTATATTGCCGAGACAATTGAGTTTTTCATAAATCATTTGGGGGATATGGTGTAGAAAAAGCTAGCTGGCATTCTCCTATATCCTTCATCGTATTGGGCAGATTAATCTGAAGCATAAGAATGATCCCAAGAATAGGGCGCTTCAAAATATATTATTGGGTATGCTGCACGTATATAATTAATTTAATAGATAAACCCCTTTTTCTCATTTTATTTGATTTCTAATTGTTTAATGAGAATAATTATTGGTAGAAGATTATGTTAGGTTCAACGGTGTAATTGGCAATTTTGTGAACAAAAAGGACTTAATTGAATATGTGTAAAAGTCAAGGAGTGAAGTGCAATATTGTATAGTTGAGTTAGGTAGTCTAGGGTTTGAGTTCGAGTTTGGAAACAAGGAATAAGTGGCGCCGGATTTTCGCTAGCCTATTACCTGGACACTGTTCGAGCAACAACAACAACAGAATCGTTGTCGCTCGCCTGTCGCCCAGCTCTCGCTCGAGTGAGAGGCCGTCGCTAGCTCTTCGCTCAAGCGACGATCGATCTGAAAAACCCATTTTTACGATTTTAGAGAGTTTTACACAGTCCATACTACTCATACACCTCCAACTATTAATAAAGAGGGTCTTGCACGAATTTTATAAGGTTGCTTTACAGTGCTTTCATTGCATAACACATTCATATCATTTGAGAGATCCAAGAGCATAATTATTTGGTGATTCATCCATATTATTTTTGAGATCCGACAACCAAGTTTTAGGAAAACATCAAGGTTCGTAAATCCAAAACAACTGACTTCATTTATACTTTGAGGAAGGTACTTTCTCAGTTAGACTTCAAAAGTTCTGGAGGTTGAGAGAGGTTGGACTACAAGTGCAGGAAGAAGAACAAGAATAGGTAATTTCTGGGTATCCACTTGGAAGAGACGTGTGTCGAAGATTGTGAGTCTGGAATTTACAGCAGATCTTAGAAGTTACAGGAGGTAGATCTGAAAATCTAGTAGGTTGGTTAGAAAGTATCTATGGTAGCAGATCGTGAGTCTGGAAGAACAGCAGATCTTGGAGATTACAAGAATTACAACATCGGGAACTAGTGGAATTTGCTAGGTTGGAATCAGACTCTAATCTATATTGTCTATAGTGGAGGTAACTGACTTGGTCCTCGAGTTTTTACCCAGTTGGATTTCTCCGTCATCATATTGATGTTCATTATTTAATACTTTCCATATAACAAATTATGGTATTCAAACATAGGATAATTGAATTGTATGCTTAATCATCTAGAAACAATTAAAAGTGACTTGTTGTTTTTAATAGATTAATTCCACACGTAAGATCAAACTTAATTAGTAAACCGCGTATTTTCAATTGGTATCAGATCCTAATTTTGATTCTTGGCCTTAATTTATCTAGATGAGTAGTTAATTGTCCGTCCTGCCATACTTTTATGGCACTAACTATGCATATTGGAAAGTTAGGATGAGAGCGTTCCTAAAATCTATGGATGAGCGAATTTGGTTGAGTGTGGTGAATTGTTGGAGTGCCCCTAGTACAACTGTAGATAATGTAGTGACCCCTACTCCCATTCCTAATTGGACTAGGACAAACTTAGATGAATGTAACTGGAACAGTAAAGCCTTACATACCTTATTTATGGTGGTATCCCCGAAAGATTTTAAGAGANCCCCCACTCCCATTCCTTATTGGACTAGGACAAACTTAGATGAAGGTCACTGGAACAGTAAAGCCTTACATACCTTATTTATGGTGGTATCCCCGAAAGATTTTAAGAGAGTGTCTACGTATGAGGTAGCCAAGAGGTTTGGGATATTCTACAGACCACAGATGAGGAAACTCAGGCTGTTAAGAACTCAAAATTGCAATTGCTGACCACTAGATTTGAGGAGATTAGAATGAGAGAAGATGAGATGTTTGATGCCTTCTACGCGAGCCTAAACGACATAGTGAACTCTAGGTTTAACCTAGGAGAGAAAATCTCCGAGTTTAAGATAGTGTGTAAAATTCTTAAATCCTTACCCGAGCGTTTCTGGCCTAAAATCACAGCGATTGAAGAAAGCAAGGACATAGATTTCATTAAGGAAGAGAAGTTAGTTGGATCCCTCCAGACCTATGAGTTGACCTTCGATAAACCTGTTAAAGATAAATGTCTGGCCATGAATCTGTGAGAAACATTCGGACCGAATTATCTGATTCTGATTCACCGGATGATGAGAAGTTAGCTTACCTGGCTAAAAAATTCTGAAAAATGTTTATGAAGAACAATAATCTCAAAAGAGACACAAAGGTGACCCGAGTGAATTTAGGAGAAAATCTAAATCTGTGAGGTGCCGTAATTGTCGAGGTTTTGGCCACGTTAGGAATGCGTGCCGTAGCAGTAGGAGGAATTCAGATAAGGCTATAAATGCTATTTTCACTTATAACAATTCTAACTCGGAAAATCAGAGTGAGTAATCCACTCGAGAGGAATGTGAAAAATATATTGCCTTTACTACGAGAATTAAGAATGGATCTGACCAAGGGAGTGAAAGAGAAGAGGACTTAGATAGTGATGAGGAGTCTAATGAAGAGTCCTTGAGTGAGGAAGACATCCAAGAGGTTTATGATAATGAGGAGAGTCTTAAGATTTTTACTAAAAACAAAGCCTTGAGTGCAAAAAATAAGGAACTTGAATTGGAAAATGAGAAACTAGTAGAGCACATTAAGGAATCTACCTCGATCCTGAGTGAAGTGAAATCCATGAATGAAACTTTGGAGACTCGGGTTAAGAACCTCACCAGTGAGCTTGAGAAGTCCTCTAGAAGAGTCAACGAGTTGATCACTGAGAAATAGATATTAGAAATTCAGGTTAGGAACCTTCTGAACGATCTAGAATACTCTAAGTCTCAACTGCTTGCCTTCTCTAGTGGTTCTGAAAAGTTAGATAACATTTAAGGAGTGGGCAAGCCGATTGGAAATAAGGAAGGTCTAGGTTTTTAAGGAAAACATTGCTAGTACTTCTAACACCACATTTGTCCCTGCCACTGACCAGCCTAAACATGTGCCTAACCCCAACCTTAAGAATAAGGGATATGTAGGATAGATGCCCACTAGACAGCGTAGGACCTTCCAACCTAGGAATAGATATCAACGATCACATACCATTGCTCCTAGGTTTATCCCTACTGTTTTCACTATGGTGAGTTAGGATACATAACCCTAGGTGTCATCATTTCTTGAATAGAAATAGAAATTGGAACTTAAATAGAAATAGAAATCAGGAGTTTGTTGGTCAGATTGGATTCCTTACTAATCAAGTGAGTCATTTGACTGAGTTGGTGACACAATTGTGTGGGAATCGTTCTAGTACTAGGCAAGTTTGGGTAAAGAAGAGTGATCTAAAAAATTTTGAAATAGATCACAATGCTCTTAAAAGTAAGAGCATTTTCATACCTAACTGATTAGTTACTTTTGATGCATGGTCATGCTTTTATCACTGTATGACATTGATTTATACAAGCATCATATTTTTTTAATTGTTTTCTAGGTAGTAAAACTTATGCACATTTTTTTTTGTGTTTGATTTTTTTTTTCTCTTGGTGCATTCATGCTTTAAAAAGAAAAACAACAAAAAATTGAAAAATTGAAAAATAAAAAAATGATGGACATTTTTACTACAGCATAATATATAACAGTCTTGAACTTGTGTGTTGTGATCATGTATGGGTTTAATCGATAAGTTGTAACATAGTTTCCATTGCTGGCTTAGGTTATTTATAGAGTATTTAGTATATGTGTCTTTATGTATCATCTGCATTACACATACTACGATGTTGTTAGTGAGACTCTAACGCGTGTGTGAGATTTGTGATGACAGTCACATGTTAGTAAAGTGGCTTTGAACATGTATTAACTTTTTTTTTATTAGACCTAAGCTCAAGTTTATCCCTTGCTATAAAAAGCTCAATATGTTGTTCCTTGTTCACGCCTAAATTTTCCTCTCTCGAGTGTCGAAATTTATGCAACAATTCATTCAACTAGTGGCCAATTAATTGAATGCATTAAACACAAACAACATAAATAAATTAACAGAAAAATCCAAAAGAGCTAAATATATAGGAATCAAACATGTCTCAAGTTGGTTACATCAAATCCTATATCTAAATGTTTAGTTCATAACTGTGAAAATTAACAACAATGAATTAAATATAAATAGCATGGATAAGAAGAAATGATTTAGAAAAACTAGTCGTTGCCGCTTGATTTTTTCTTCTAATTGTGTCAATCTCCCCTTTCTTCAATTGATTTCTTATCAATTTTGTCTTCAATCTTCTTGTCTTCTTCTAGCCATTAATACCCCCTTTTAGGTCTTCAAAAATGTGTATTTATGTTTCCCCATGGTTGCTCTTACCCGGAAGGCGGCGCCGTGGCACCTAGAACGGGCACCTCGGCACGGCGATTTCTTCTCTTGCTAGCACATGGCGCCAGTGATTCTGCATCTTTTTGTATTTTTGGCACCCTAATGTGGCCCCTAGGCGCCCAACATTCTATCTCGTCCTTTGTTGTTCTTCTTCTCTATTTATTTTTTTGCTAATATTTTGGTCTTCTCTTCCCTCATCTCCATGTCATACCTTCTTCCATGATCATCATCATAGCTCTATTTCAAGTTCCAAACCACTTCGTTTTCATCCAATTTTTCCAACTAAAAAACAACATTCCCTCATCTCCATGTCATACCTCATTCCATAATCATCATCATAGCTCCATTTCAAGCTCCAAACCATTCCGTTTTCATCCAATTTGTCCAACTACAAAATAACACGAACACACACATCAAAAAGCTCAAAAGTGCTCAAAAACAAACTAAAAACTACGATTTAAAGGAACTTTTTTAATAAGTTAATTTCACTCATCAAACACCCTCAAACTTAGTTCTTTGCTTGTCTTCGAGCAAACATAAAACAACACAAAACATATTTAACTACGCACAAATAACACTTATCAACACACAACTCAAATAAACTATTTAGGTGGTGTTTTTATGGCCCAGCGTTGAGAACATGATATTGAATTCGTGAACTATTTCAAAGTCATAGTACCAAAGTTAAATTTTACCTTTCCAATGTAAAACATGTGTGTGAGAGAAACCAAATAAAAAGTTGTACATTCATAAGCTTATTCATTTCCCGACCTTAAAAGTCAAATATTTCCTTACTTTGCTCGTTAGATTCATACATCCCCAAACTTGTTTTCTTTTCACTTTCCAAGGTGTATTCTAAAGTTAATTTTTAATACTAAATTCTTACACCACTCAAATTTGGTTCATTTTAGGCGACAATGTCAACAATTCAAGCAATACGATAATTCTCCCAAGTTATGAATACTTCGATAATCAAGTTTGTACTAAGTAATTCAAACCCAGCAGATATCTAAGCCATCAACATTTTTTCACAATTGCACAATGTTTTGCTTATTTTGATTTTTTTTTTAATATAGCTCAAGATTAACCTCACCATTTCTTTCTCTTCTTGACCCATGTAGCGAGCTTTTAGTCGGTAACTCCCCGATTTTGAAATACCAAAGGGTACTAGGTCTTAAAAAACTCCTAAGGACTTATTAACTCGAGTAAAAAAGGTGTAGGCGTGAAGCAATGAGTTAACAAGTGCAATGCTCTTTCCTTAGAAGGAAAGCAAAAATTATTAAAGGGCTAGATTCCTAACATATGGTTATCACTTAGTTCATACTTGAAAGCTGAAGACACTCCACACAATATTTTTTTCAGCATGCATGGAATTACCACAATCCTAAATCATATAATTTACCAACTTGAACGCCCCAAATTATATTATACAAGGTTAAGGATATAGTGAATAATCGGTTTTGGGATTGATCATCTAAGTTTTCTATTTCAACCTATAAACATGATTCAACTTACTCATGTACAACACCACAATTAACTCGCGTGCATAAATACTTTACGTTCTGCATGAATAAGCAAAAAATTTAACTAAAACACATAACGTATTCATGATCCATAAACTAACACATGTCCTCAATAATATACATCATTGCTGACAAGGCTATCTAACTTACACAAGCATGCAAAGCAAGTAAATTCTTTTTTCTTTCTTAAAAAAAAAAAAAAAACACGCACAAAAATCACACAAAATAAAAATATTAGGCAATTAAACTTATCATGGGTTTTATACAGCGTGATTTATACCGCAAGTGTACAGTGTCAAGTTTTGTAATATAGTATTGGAGTAAGAGTGTCGAACCCTCAAGGATTGATATTTGATTTTATATTAAGTACTATAATTATATAGCCTCTATTTTATCTAGAAGAATAAATTTTATAATCAATGTTTGTATAAACTAATAAGGTGACGAATTCAACAAATGAATGCAAGTTAGAAGAATAATCAAGTAAGAAAGCCTAGAATTATGATTTCACCTAACTATCAAATATGATTCTAAAAAATTTAGTTATCTCTAATCAATTTTCCATATTTATAAGCAAGAACCCTAATATAATTCTACCCCATCTCTCGAGTGTCGGATAAAAATTAATCTTATAGAATTTATCAAGTTCGTGGTTCTTAAATGGAACATGATGATTACTATGAAAATACTAAAATTCATGTAAAAAGACATAGGGAAGAGAATAGAAAAACTAGGATGTAAATCTTCAATTTCTTCTCTTATTCTTCTTTATCTTGTTCTTGAATCTCTCCTTCTTGAAGAATTGTGTTGAATTCCCCCTTGCCTCTTAACTTTTCTCCCCCTAGAATTAGGTTTTCAAGGTTGTATTTATAGTATTTTGAAGTCTTGGAAGGGTTGGAGTCGTATTAGGCCAAGAAAAAAATCCAAAAAACTATTTTCTCGTACATAGGCGCCTGGACGCCCATGATTCTGCTGGTTTTTAGTAATTTGGGCACTGCAGCGCCGAACCCGGCTCTGCGCCGCCCATCTTTGGGTGTAAAAACTGACTACGCATCCTTCAGTATTTGTATCATAACTACTTCTCCCGATGTCCGATTGAGGTGATTCAAGATGCTTTTGAAAGATGAATCAAAAGAATACAACCTTTCTTCAGATATCATTTTCCAATTCAACCGTTTTCTATGTCAAAAATGAGTCTCAATATGAGATTACAAATTTGGAACATAACTTTTTCAGTTGGAAATTGATGCGTGATCATACTTTGATCCTTTTGATTTCTTTTTTCATCCAATTGACTCCAAGCACTCTCGAATCTACATTATGAGGTCCGACACAATTGTCTTTAGTCCTCAGATTTTGGATCTCTTACAATTTAACTCGTTTATCCAATTTTTGCTTATTTCCTTCAATTTCATCAATCTATATCACAACATAAAAACACACATTAAAACATTCTAAAACTCGTAGAAATAAGTTATATATCAAGTTTAGATGATATCTAAAGTATGAGTGAAATACACTTATCAGTAAACTATGTAACTTTCAGATTGGTCTTTAAAAATTTCTTAACTAATAAAATTGATGAATAAATTGTGACTATAAGAAAGGGAAACTGATTTGGAGAAAAATGCTTGTGAAATTATGGTCAAATTGATAAAAGGATTATGAAATATGTTCATTTGAAGGTGAGAGAATGTGGGTCAAGATTTGTGGGGAACTGGAATACTATGATATCAATTTGTTGTGAAAAGATAAGAGATTAAGTACAATATAATGTAAAGCTCAAAAGAACACGAGAATAATTTGCAGAGAATAGATATTTTATTATAAAATGGAGAAAGAATATAAAGATTATGCGTTTACAATGTTTCTAACTTCTTCTAAAATACAATGAATATTTAACTATATGTAAGGAACAATTAGGGGACATCCTAACCCTTATAATAAAGTTATAGATGAAGTAGAATACCAAAAAGGGAAAAAGAGATCAAAATAACGAAGGTAGCAAAACAGGTGGCGCTACGACGCCAAACTTGATGTTAATATTTACAGCTGCGGGGCCACATCTCCGACTCAAACTCCTTCCAATGATTTTTTCTTCATTTCAAAGTCTTCTTCAACTCCAATACAAATTCTTACTTCCAATGGGGTTCCAAATAGAACTTCAATTAGAATTTTTCAAGTAACCTTGAATAGAATCTCACAATTGCATTCCAAATAGTAATCTAATTAATGTGCACTTTAATTAGAAATCATAATTATCTTCAATAAAGAATATGAGTTACACACAAATTCTAACAATCTCCACATTGATACAAATTTCATTGAAATGAATAAAACCTTAAAAAATTCTCCACCTAGAGATAGATTCCACTACAAGATATAAATTTGAACTGTTCGATGAAAAACACAATGAACTTCTCCATTAACAATTCCAACTGAAAATATTCTCCAACTCTACTACCCCAGCTAGGGTTAAAATTAATCTACAAGGCTGAAACAAGCCATGTAACAGAATCACAACTAAATGCATCATCAACATAATAAAATTGGCTAGAATTAACACCTACTTCAAACCTTCAACAAAATCAGCAGAATTGTATCTATGTGGAACCTTATGGCCAAAAATGAGTCTATTTCTAACAATTGAATACGATGACGCCATCATTAATAGTGGCAAGACGGATTTACCCATATCTCCAAAACTCAACCGAGATGTATTCTTAAATAAAGACCCCAATTTAGGCTCCAATGGTACAAGAGTCAACTCTAAATCCACCTGAGTTCTTAAAATATGTTGATTATTCAAAGATTGTGTATTACATTGCAAGATATATAAATGTGATTTTTTATATCACATTAGAACGACACGGGCTCCTTTGATAACCTTTAGAAATCCACCTTCAATAGTGTACCTGTACCTTTTTGAATCAAGAGTACTTAAGGAGATAAGGTTTTTCTTAAGGTCTAGAATGTGTCTCAGTACATCAAGTGTTCTAACCGTGTTATCAAATATCTTTATTCTGAACTGATCAATACCAGCTATCCGACAAGGTGTATTATTACCGGTCATCACAACACCTTTTAAAAACTTCTTCGCATGTTGAAAACAAATCTCGATTAGGAGTTTTATGAAAAGTGCAAGTTGTATCCAAAATCCAAGCCATCCATCACTACTAGGATTTTCTACAATATTTGCTTCTTCTAAAGTTTCTGATTGTTGATTTAAAGTTGACTTTGATTTATTCTACAACTTATAACAATCGTTTACCAAGTACCCATTTTCCTTGCAGTACTTGCTTCTCCTGAAGTTTTCGATTGTTGATTTGTCGTGATGCCGGCTTGTTGTTAATATTTGAAGTCGCGACGCCTCGTCTCCAACCCAAACTCCTTCCATTAACGTTTTACTTCATTTCAAAGTCTTCTTCAAGTCCAACATAAATTCTTACTCCCAATGGACTTTCAAATAGAACTTTAATAAGAATTCGCCAAGTGAACTTGAATATGATTTCATAATTGCATTTTAAATATGATTCTAATTAATATGCACTTTTATTAGGACTCCCAATTACCTTCAACAATGAATTCACGTCATACTCGAATTCTAACAATTTGTTAGTTTGAATGTGAGAGAAATTATAAATGATTTTACTTTATTTTGGCAAGCAAAAAGGGAGTAGAATATCCTCAATAATCTTATTATGACCCTTGAGTAATAATATATATTTACAAAAAATTCAACACATACGCTGTAAAACTATGATATGTATATTTACGTGAATGTTTAAACTTACGGTAATTAATTACCTTAATCATTTAGAAACAATAACTAAGTGACACGTTGCTTATAATTGATTAATTCCACACGTTTTGATCTAAATATTTCCTAGAACATTTTATTACTTCAATTTTGTTGTAATTATTTGTAGTCTTTTTTCCCCTTCGTTTGGTACTTTAATTCCACCGTGTTTTGTCAAACTAGGTTTTTAATGAGACAATCATTGTGCAAATAGTTATCAAAGCAGGATTTTTGTAAAACTGTGAAATAATTAGTGATGTCTATTTGATCTTATCAAAATACTTAGATAAATCCTATATACTTTACGAAAGTCTAATTGTAATTCGCATTTCGAGGCCTATAAATATGGGACAGTAGTTCTTAGTAAAATATTAGGCAAGATAAATGTTGACTTTGAAAACTGACGTGATCAATTTTGATTGATTTAATGATAATTTTGAGTAAAGTAGTTAATTGGAATAGTCAAGACAATGTTATTGAATTTGTTTGTAAAGGGAGTACAAAACTAGAAAATAATTTGATGCGTGGTCCATGTAGGGATCAATGACCTCAAGTTAACCTAAATTTCGCGAGTTGGCCGCCTCAATCACGTCATCTACAGTAATTAGATTTTTTCCATGCGTCATCTATAGTGTTTTTCCTTATTAAGTGTGCTAGAATGACTCAAATCATAATATCTCAACATCCTCTCCTAACAATATAGCAATGAAATGAGAAAACAAATTGCGAATCAAAAAATTAAAATAAGAAATGAAATACAGTATTTTTCTTGGCCTTTGCATTTCCAGTAAACAAATTGGTTGTTTTTTCTATTTTACGTGTAACAGATGAATGAATATACCTACAGAGATCGTTAAGGAGTTCTTGAGGAGGTAGGGCATTCAAAGAAGCGCTCGAAGATTGATGAAGCCCACTTGACATTGTCTATCATCAAGAATTCAAACCCTAATTTCAAATTTCAATTGTACACAAAATCAAAAGTCTGCATATACAGAACGAGAATGGGGGGTTTTGTCTGACTGTCTGAGTGTCGGAACTTACTAGGAGACTGAGTGCTGAGTGCTGGAAGATCGAAAGTTCAGAGAGGAGTGAGTACGGGTGGAGCCGGAGCCGGAGCCACGGAGCTTAGAAGTTGGAATAGGGGGAGGTGTGTTCACGAAAATATGTTTCAAAT
>CAIGRF010126795.1:15218-29146 GCA_903798235.1 Fraxinus ornus | reverse complement strand
CCGGCTTGGCTCGCGCGCGAGCGCGTTTTTTGACGAGCCCGAGCGGCCCGGGGGCGTCTACAGTACGAGTCGAGCGGGCGAGCCGACGAGCCGCTCGGCTCGATTGCCACCTCTAGGCGGAGCGTTTCTTGAGGCTGCTGCTGTTAAACTGAATGTAGGGGAAAAAAGAAAAGAAAGGCAGAGAGACGTGAGGAAAAGTTAGGGTTGAAATGATTTAGAGGGCTTGGGGAGTTTTGAGTCTTTCAGAACATTTTAAAAAACGTTGCGAAAAACGTCTTTCGCAACGTTTAAAAAAAGATGCAAAAAGTTTTGTCTTTAAAAAATTTCGCAACACTAAAAAAAAACGTTGCAAAAAGGTAACATTAACAACATTTCCTTAAAAAATGTTGCCAAAACTCAAATTTTTTAAGCAATGACAACATCCACGTATTAAAATGTTGCGATCGACTCCTTTAGCAACATTTAACTACCAAATGTTGTCGTTTATGTGTTGTAAAAGCTATTTTTTGGTGTAGTGCCTAAATTTTGTTTGGAAAAAACACATTCATATTTTCTGTCGAATCATGTTTATTGTTGAGAATTTTGGGAAAAATACAATAAAATATTTTATACTTTGTTGTTTTAAATAGTTTCAATCTTACTATGTAAAAGTTTATTGTTGTGAAGCAACTAGCAAGAATAGTAGTGCCCTTCTTTATTTCCATCTATGTTCATGTAATTATGATGCTTAAATTCTTTATTCGGCTTCGAAGTTGCATCAAGAATATAAGATGACGTGATATAGATGTGTGGCTTCGGTGAACTAACTTGATTGGGAGCTTACAGTTTCATGTTCTCATCGTTTTTGGCCATTCTATTGATGACAGATCTTAACCGTGCTCTATCAAACTAATTCGCTGCCAAGTAGATCTTCTTGTTAGAACTCTTATGTGAAAGAATTTATGTCGCAGGACCAAATCATGTGTGCTTTAGCTGCAGAGCCATGGGGGTGTGTGGGGGGTGGGGGAGTAGGGTGCTCTACTGATGTTGGTGATAGGGAAGCCTGTGTCGTTTGTGTTCGGGCCGGATGGCGGAAGTAATTTGCATGTTTAATTAGTTCTTGTAGAAAATTGTGGCGTGTTTGATAGGAAAGAATGGATAAAAAATCCAATGGATGCACTACATTTGATATTGCACCTCAACTTCCAGCCAGTAACAACATTAATGGTACGGGTAATTATATTACCACTACAAATTTTATTAAGTACACCACAAATTTCTTATTTACTTAAATATCATTATGTAAAATTACATAATTAGGGTTTTAATATATTTTTTAATTAAATAAATTATTGTTACACCACAAATATAAAACATAATTTCTTTCTTTTATTTTCCTTAACATCTAATTGTTCATAGTTATTTCGTCGGCTTTTGCTTTCTTTCATGAAGGCAAGATAATTTTCCTTTTCTTCGTGGCTTTTGCTTTATATTCATCTTGATTGACATCAAGATTTTTGAGTTTCGATTCTAATTCATCTTCACTGCCTTCACCATCATCCAAACTCTCTGTTGTTGTCATCATCTCCTCCTTCAGGATCATTCTCATCCAAGGGTCCAAGCTTTTCCGGAGATTCTTTGAAGATATCCTTCAACTCATCAATACCTTCATCAGAATGAAGTTCCCATTAACATTCAACAACTTGAACTCGGGCTTATGCACCAACGCCTGAGCTAATTATCTGGCCCAGCCCTTCTTAATGAATTCATGCTCATATCAATAACATTCACTTGATCCTGGGCTTCAAACAAGCCAACCCATTTCAACACTAGAAAAGCTATGAACCAACATATAAGGGTTCTAGGCAGTAACTCCATTGCATTTAACATTGAGATACTGCAAATTCTTGTTTTAGAATAAGTGAAAATGTTTAAAGGATAGAGAAAACTGAGGAGTAATATTGGGGTGATGAGTACACAAAAGTAATTTTTTTTTTTTTTTTTTTTTAGTTTTTATGAGATTCAGAGTATAATTGTAATTTAATTGTGCTGAATTTATTGAAAATATATTTTAATTGTAATGTAATTATAATATGGTGTAGCAAATACATTTTGTAGTGGTAATATAATTACCTTAATGATATTTAGCATGAGGTGGCTAGAGTTTTTTCTTCCTTATTTTTTATTTTTATGAAGTTGGGTTGTATTTTAATTTATTGAACAAGTTTAGGTGTGCTTTAACTTCCATTTAAACTGATGTGAGATAACCTTACTCAATATTTATAATGAAGTGTGGATAGTGGGGTGGGGCTCAACCCCCAAACAGTGGGGTGTTTGATAAAAGTGGAGTATATTGTGTTTATTCAATATTTTGAGTTTTTCTTTAATATATATATATATATATACATGGGTTAAACCACTTTGTTAGAAGATAATGTCAGAAGCAGTGTCAGAATTCTAGATGACGGGAGGTGATTTGATAAAAAAGATCAATGCATTTCACATGTAAATCCAAATTTTGTTTTCTAAAAAAATAGCCATCAAATAGGAACTTAGCCATCCATTTTTTAGCTTAGCAAAACATGTTCTTGATAAAATATATTCAAGAAAAACATTGAGAAAGTTAGGGATGACAAAAAAATTCGTCCAACTCGAAACCCATAGGGTCCTGGCCCGAATGGGGACGGAGATTACCCACCTAATCGGGTAAACAGGACAGGGACGAGACAATGCTCATTACCTCGAAGTGGGTATGGGCGGGTACGAGAATCATTGTCCCCATCCCGCTACCCGTCCCCTTTAAAATTAATTTCAAATTTAAATTTTTAATGAAATAAAAATAATAGATTTATTATATTTTTAAAGACGACATAAGTTGTTTCTAATAAAAATTGGTTAAAAAGTCCCCGCCCCGCCCCGCCCCGTCCTGTATCGTCCCGCTTTAAATGGGTATTGAGATGGGGTAGGTAACAAAAATATTTAATGGGACAGGGTGGGAATGGTCAACTCGTCCTATACCCGCTCCGTTGCGGTACGTAGAGAAAGTCTTTCCATTTTGTACCAAGGTCAAAATAATTAATGAGCGTTTTTCACCGAATACACACGAAACGCGTTTTTTGTGTTACTAAACGTTTTTAGCGTTGATTTCAAAGGTCAACCTTATCAAACAATTGCATTAGCTAACTTGAAGAGCCTGAGAGCTGTGCTATTTAAGTGCAACTCAACAAAAAAAACTATGCCTGTGATTTTGGTCACTGTAATCAGACCCATTGCAATCCCTAACAGAATTACCCTACAACCTGAAAGATTTCATAGCTTGAACAATTTGTTTCGCAGAGAGTTGTATTTTCAAGGGAACGTGATTTCCCGAAAATTTGGATTCTGGGCTAACAAAACCCGGAATCCGAAAACCCTGATAGATTCGATGAGAACCACTGTGAGTACAAGTGAGAATGGGGTTCAGTCTTTTGAACAGGAAGCTTTCATTGAAGGGCCCTCTGATTCTGGAGCTGTTGGGCTCGAAGGTACTCTCAATAGTTTGGTAAGTAAATTGTCAATTTGCGATGAATGTTTTAATATGTTCACTATCTGTATATAGTATGTTTTATTTAGCAGGTTATTAATTTTATTTCTGTATTTGAATTGCGTGGTTATGTGCAGTAAAACTCATATTTAAAACTTCAATGGAAAGTGGTTAAAAGACTATAATGATATGGATTGCTGTTGTGATATATTCCTCAAGGAGTGTATGTGGGTGTGGAGGTTTCTGGGTTCCCATACTTCCAGTTGAACTTTATGCGGAAATGGAGATCATGTTTGTAATTTGGAAAGGAGAACGAGTTGATTGTCATTTCTATAGTCAAGATATTGTTTCAATTGATTTCAATTTTATAACTTGATATCTCTAAAAAAATGTTTAATCTGCTTAGTTTTATAATCTATGATAGAAAACTAAGCTTGTTTGGTCTTCAAGAGTCTGTTTAGTTGCCCGATTTTGACAATGGGGTAGAAAAGGAAGGATTTGAAAAATGCTAGAAATTCTCTCAACGTGAATAACTTTATTCGGAAATTTATGCATCACTTTGTGATATTTCGTTAAATTATTACTTGGAAAAATCAAGGTCTGAGTTGCTTGTCCAGAATATAGGAATAGTTTTGATATTGGGAAACAAACAATGGACATTTAGACCGTCAATTTTTAGGAAGTCTAATTTTTTCACTCAATGTGTTGCTTTTTGTAAGTTGAGTCTTATATGGTGCTTTAAAATTAAAGACCAAAGTGAGACCACAGTAAGGAGTGGTTAAACATTCATTTTCTCCCAAAATGACTCGTTTTCATGTCATTATAGCAGAGCTTAAAATCACTATATGTATTTCTAAAGGGGTTGTGATTTGAAAAGATGAACTTTTTTAAGTTTCCTACAAAGTGAACTTTTGTAAGTTTCCTACTCAAGAAAAATGATAATGTGATTACCTTATAAATCATTGTGTAAATTTATTTTGTGAATCAATGATTTTTCAATAACAACGAAGGTAGTGTTATTGCAACTTCTTGATTGAAAAGTCCATGACCAATTTATGAAAGATTGTTATTTCAGCCTTTGGAATTGTATGTTCTTTCCATTCCATTATTGTAGTTCACATTCTTTCCTTAAATTCTTCCGTGTATTGCCCTTCATGCAGAGTAAATGGCTTGTGGCAGTTCTATTTGGTGCAATTGTTCTGTGGAGGCATGATGCTGAATCATTGTGGGCCCTCATGGGCTCTGTGCTTAATGCTATTCTCTCAATCACATTGAAGAAAGTACTAAAGCAAGAAAGACCTATTTCTACCTTAAGATCAGACCCAGGAATGCCATCTTCACATGCACAATCCATCTTCTATGCAGTTGCATTTGTCAATCTGTCAAGTAAAATTTTCCAACCATTCTTTATTTTAATTATATTTTTACATATAGAAAGATGATAGATATATCTCGCAAATATTGACCGTCATCAATTGTTGATATCAAATTTAGACTTCTTTTATTATGTACTGCAGGTTTCTCAGAAACTTCGGTGACTTCATGATAGTTCCTACCATGATAATCTTTTAACCATGTGATATGCAGTCGTAACATGTTTGTGCCATTGGAATATTTCAAAATCATTTAGCTTTCTTTTATACTTATGGATTATGAGTTAGCATTTCAAGAAAAAGGTAGTTGGTTAAATACCCGGCATGCTGCAGCTTCCTGCCCCCATCATGTACTTTGAAGAATCCGCCTTTATATAGTCGTGGAAAGTGGTTTATATTCATTCAACTTATAATACATGTGGTTTAGTTGCTTTATGTAGCGCCCCGAGTTCGTTTAAACCCGGATTGCCACGTCATCGTCTTTTGCCCTAATTTTGTCAATCAATTTTGCGGAAATAACCTAATTTTAAAATCACATTTGTAATTGAAAACTTCGTCGGCAAGAAAACACATATGATAATTGTTTCAAAATTTAAATATCATGTTTTGGAATAGCGGAAACGAAAAATACTTAACAATGTTCATATACATAAATTTCAAAGTTTAATAATTTCGATAATCAGATTTTATGCCACCACTGCCCATCAATCACGATCGCCTCCGAAGTCTGCAAATATTGTTAAAACAACGGGGTGAGTATTTCGAATGAAATACTCAGTAGACTCATCGCCAATAATTAATTTACAGAATAATTGAATACACACTTATGCAATATACAACGTGATATCATCTTTGGTTCATTTTCTTGAAAATCATAGGCTCTTTAAAATCATAGGCTATGGGTAGTCTTTCTTTCTCGTGCATATAAAGCACAGTTATGCATAACATTCTCATCTTATCTCATAAGAGATTCTTTCTTTCTTTCTCATGCAATTAAGCATATAAGTTATGGCAAGCATAACAATATCATATATCTCATATGACACATTCTCATCTTATGCATAAAGCATATAAATCACGTAAATTCACATAAAGCATGCAATTATAATTTAAACTAATTAAGGGTGGCGAGTCTACCTCAAATATCTCGAGTTTCGTGAAAAATGGAGCGAGAAATGAAAGCTCAAACTTCTAGTTGTCCGTACGTATCGTCTAGCCAAAAAGGAAAATAAGTTTAAATTAGCATCTCGAAGTTTTAAAGTTTTAAAACAATAAAATAAAGTTTAGGGGCTAAATTGGAAATTCATTAAAGCTGAAAATAGAAGTTTAAGGCTGAAATAGTGATTTTTGAAAGTCTAGGGACTAAACTGTAAATCTTTTAAAACTGAAAATAAAGACTAAAGGCTGAAATAATAACTTTTAGAAGTTAGGGACTAAACTGTAAATCCTTTAAAACTGTAAATAAAATATTAAGGGCTAAAATTAAAACACTTAAAACTTAGGAACTGAAATAAATCAATTTAAAACCTGGGGACCGAAATGACTAACTTTTAAAACTAGGGGCTAGGAGGGAAATTTCTGAAAATCAAATTAATTAAAAATATCTCATCCCTCTCTCTCTTCCCCATTCACGACAGAAGCGAGAAAGAGAGAGAGAGAGAGAGCAAACGACGGGAAGGGGCTTCGCCCCTTCCTCCACTTCCGGTGTCGGCACCACCGTCGCATGGTGGCGCCGGAAGCGATGGTGCAGGTGGTCTAGGGGGTTTTGGCGCACGGGTAGAAGGTTGGTTCGAAGTGGAGGGCTCGGGTTCGTGATGTTTTGGGGACGAAATGGAGCTTACGGTTTTGGGGATTTTTGGAGGTAAGTCATGGGTCTTCCTATTTTCTTAGTTTTGTATGGCTGATTGGGTGTTGGGTGAAAAATGGTGGAGTTGGGCGACGGTGTTTTGGGTGAGCTGCGTGGGTTTGGCTTGTTGGCTGGACGTGGGAGTGATGACTGCAAATGGCGTGTTTGCAGCTCGGTTTGGAGCTGGTGAGGAGCTGTTTTCAGCTCGTTTTTGCTTGGTTTTTGAGGTGTTGTTGATAGTGCAGTGAGTGTTGGTCTCGTGAGTGGTGGGTGGTAGCGATGGTGGTTTCTGGACTGAGGGCTGGACACTGTTCGAATAGGTAGCTGCAGCCTGGGTGTTGGTGGTTGCAGTGCCTGGTTCGAAGCTGCGTGATGGTGGGTTTGGATGGTGTTGAGACTGTAGCTCGTGTGAGCTTGACGATGTCCATTGTGTGAAACCAGGATGCTGTTGATGCTGGAAACTGAGGCTCTAGCATCAACTTGCGTCCAAATCTAGAGGGGAAATGTTGTTGGTTTGAGGTGGAACTGGAGTTGCAGTGGCTACTGGTTAAACTCGAGAGCTGCATGAGTCTGGAGTGTTCACTGTTAATGGTGTTGGTTTGGTGTTAGGCTATGGTTTAGACAGTGGCATTGAGGTGAGCTGCTGGGTGTTGGTGGTTTCCTGTTGATGCTAGAAATTGATGTTCTAGCATCAATGGAGAAATCATAGTGAAAAATGATTGAAGAAGGAGAGGTTTTCTTACCAAATGCAGCTGGTGAATAGTGCAAGAAGGAGGGAAACGAGTGAGGGGTAAAAATAGTGGGAATTAGGGCACAAATCCCTAGGGAAAAATAGTTGGGCCAAAAGGTTGGGTTTAAAAGATTTTCTAGTTGGGTTGGAGTAAAATTGGGCTAAAGGATTAAAATTTAAAATGTTTGACCTATTGAATTTGGGCCTATGTTATTGGATAACAAAGAATTGGACTATAAATATTGGACTTAAAATAATTCGACATTTAAAATAAATGGACCTTAAAATAATAAATTATTGGACTATAAATATTGGGCTCTAAATATTGGACTTAAATAAAATAAATCGGAATTGATACTAAAATAATTATTCGAGATTGAATTCGATCGAATAGATTTTGAATTCGTTTTTATAACGGCTAGACAAACGCGTTTTTAATTTAACGTTAGGGTTTAAGGTTTAGCGACACGTTTTTCGAGAAATAGTTTTATTTTAATTAAAAGGTCTCGGTCGCTACACTTTAAATTTTAAAATTAATTGCAGACTGCTGCTTAATTTTCTATATCATTCTTTCATTCGTGAGATAAATATTATTCTTTTTCAATCATTCTATTCCTTATAATATGATGGCCTCATTCTTGTATTCTTCACTGCAGTGGCGGAGTGGTACGGTATAAATGGACTTACAGCAACTCTGAATGGGCTTGTGTTTATACTTGGGTGTTATTTTGTAAGTATACAGCAGTTATACTGAATTCTGGGGAATTTCACATACTTGTGGTGCCTAAAGGATGAATATCACAGTACCTTTGAATCATCATGATAGCATTATGATTTCTATATCCAACAGGGACACACCCGAGATTTTTTTAGTTGGGGTTTTTATTGGGATTTTAGCTGCTAGCTTTATGCGCTAAAACTGAAAGGCAAGTGGATGGAAGTAGTGTTGAGTGGAATAACATCGAAAATTTTCGGCCTGCTGAAAAGGAAAATGAATTTTATTATAAGGGCTCATTCATTAAGAATTCGAAACTTTGGAGAAATGATACACTTTCAAGACTTCAGAGAGCACTGCCCTTCCCTTCTCTACCAAGAAATGTAAACCGCCATGGCCCGGTTTTGAGGTGGCCCATGCTGGGCCTATATGTACCAAGATTTGCAATGGCATGTGATGAAGAAAGTTAAAGTAATAAGCAATGTTGATCATTGAAAAAAATTAGGACCAGAACTCAAAGTTTGATTCTTATCGACTAGATTACTTACATTTGCTAAGACTTGCTATGCTTGCACCCTCAGCTCTTTGGTTTTAACTTAAGGCCCTTGAACAAAACATATCTTGCTTATGAGAAGTTTATTTACTGTCATTTTGTTCACCTGTTATCATCTTCTTTTCCATATTTTATGGTAGTATTGGGAGATTGAAAGTAGTTAAGGTCTGGGAACATATTCTCTATCATATTTTATTACCATTCATTAAAATGAGACTTTTTTTTATTTTTTTTTATTTTGGGTGTTTTTGTTTGCAGTCATGGCTACGGGTTTCTCAGCAGCTTCATACAGCCAGCCAAGTAGTCGTGGGAGCTGTATTGGGATATGCTTTCTCCATTTTATGGTTCTGTTCATGGAAAGCTTTTGTACTAAAGGCATTTATATCCCATCTGTGGGTTAGAATTGTTGTTGTTCTGAGTGCTGTTGGATTTGCTGTAGGATTTATTGGACATGTTTACCTGACCTGGCTTCGATATGAAAACTGAATGTATATTCTCAGAAGGTATTGCGACAACATTCACTCTCTTTTGTCGTACAGAATTCCATTTAATCTTGATGATAATTCACTATTGAAATTTATAACCATTGTGTTCTTATTTGTAACTGTAATGATTGTTGATCTGTCATTTCATCCCTTGGCTGCAAAATGAAGGTAGACGAAGGGAATCCCTACGCCTCACCCAACACACAAAAAGGAACATGAACTCTTCGAACTCCTTCCATTCTTCAAACGTAAACTGACAGAAATAGAATCAAATCGATTCTAGAATATCTTTCTGAATATTTTTCAATGTCTTGACTATTCAAATCAACACAGTTCTTGAGTAATCAATGACTTAAGTGGAGAATGGTCAGGCATAGTTTCAATTTAATGAATACAAGATCAAGAATGACTTATAAGTGGAGAATGGTCAAGAATTGTTTCAATTTAATGAATACGAGACCCAGGATTTAAAATTAGTGTTTTGTATATAAGCAGAAAAAATCAAATAAATAGTCATATTATCTGGAATTTTTTAAAAAAATAAATAAAAATTCAATAACTTCACCTGAAAATCGTTGTTGTTTTATGATAACATTAATCGTAAAAAATATATATTTACTTTACTTATTTCAAGATCTTCGTCTTCTCTGGGAAATCCTCTTTCAAGGAAAATGCCTTCATGCTTTGTCATGCCTTATTGCTACTGTACTAAAAACACCACCAAACTATGCATCAATTTGACGTTGAAAAAACAACTTAAATCTCCTTCCCTTTGTTTGCTTGACATCTGTTAAGCTGTAGCATCTCGAAGCAACATTACCAATCAATTTTGATGATCATCCCTGATGATGAATTTGATCTAAAATAAACTTTGTTGACAGTCTGTAGATTGCAGTTCTTGAGTCTAAATATGACACCGAATCTTCCTTCCCATATAGCTGTGCGACTCTCCCAAACTAGTCCAAATGGAAAAGGGTTGCCCTGTATGCAACAGTTTTCATGTTGAAAGATGCTGCTTATAAAAAAGTGCGGAAGTGACAATAATCATCTGTTAATCTTCTGCATCGTACAAGAATAACGCAACTTCCTGCACAGCAAGATCTGCTCTAAATGCTGCCAACTTCAAGATATCGTATATTTCTTCGCACTCTGGATGCAATCTATCACCAGCAACGACCGCAGAAATCTGATTTTTGACCTAAATCCTAGACCAACCAGGTTCTTTGATAACACCTTTTGATCTCATCAGTTTCCTCATGTCTGCTGCTTCCTTCCACTTCCCTCTTGAAGAATAAATATTAGCCAAGGTTATATGGGTCCCAGCACAGTTTGGATCCCGTTTAAGTATCTGCTCTGCGGCACTCTTTCCACATTCGACATCTTCATTACTCTACTGGCTCTTAACAGAGTTGACCATACAACATCGTCCCGTTCATATGGCATGCTTCTTAACATTTTTTCTGCTTCGAGCAACCGTCCAGCTCAACATAGAAGATCAATCATGCAACCATAATGTTCTTTAGTAGGATTTATCATGTACATTGAATCAAAATACTGAAAGCCAAGGTCAACAATTCCAACATGACTACAAGCATTAAGGACACCAATAAATGTGACAGAGTCTGGCCCCCTCTGTAGCACGGACACTTCAATTAGGGTAGCGTGTCCGTATCCGTGTCCGTGTCCGACACATGTCGGATACGAGTCGAAACCGACACTTCTCGGACACTCTACCGTAATCATTTTTCTTTTTACATTAGAAATATTATATATTGTTAATTCAAAGTTATTAGCACGTAACAAATAGGTACTCATATTTAAAATATTTCTACAAGAAAAATTAATAACANAATATGTACTCATGTTTAATAGATTTCAACAAGAATAATATATAACAAGTATAATACTAAGTTTATACTAATTATATGATGAATTTTTAAGAATTTAATCTACGTGTCGACGTATCCGACACGTATCGTGTCGGACACACGTATCCGTGTCGGTGCATCATAGCTGGCCCCAAACCAACCATGGGAATTTTCTCAAATAAATTAATTGCTTCTTGACTGTATCCATGTTCAGCGTATCCGTTTATCATGGCTGTCCATGATACAATATCACCAACTCTGCTACCTTAAGTATTTTAGATGCATCTCCTATGCTCCCACATTTTGAATACTTATTGATCAGAGCACTTCGTATCATAGCTCTTTTATCTAAACCAATCGTAAGGACATAAGCATGAAGCTGCTTACCCTGATCAAGAATTGTCATACTTCCACATACACTCAACCCACTAGAAAGAGCGAACTCTGAGGGGGTTTGGTCCTTCTTTCCTCATCCATGATAGAAGCTCAAAAGCATTCTCAGCAAAACCTCCTTGAGCATACCCAGCAATAATAGTACTCCAAGAAATGATGTCTCTCTTGGTCATTTCATTGAAGACTATTGAGGCTGACTCACAGTATCCACATTTTGAATACATTGTCATCATAGAATTTGACATAGATAATGAGTCTATGAGACCTATATGCAAAACATGAGCACGGATTTGTTTAACCCCAATCAAGTCTTGCAACATTGGCAACACCAGAAATCACTGCTGCATAAGTGTACTCATTAGGACATACATTTGACTCTCTCATTTGCGGAAACACATCAATACCCTGCTTCTCTTGTTCCATCTGGATGTCTGATGTAATTATAGTTGTCCATGAAACCACATCCTGGTCATTCATGCTTTGAAATAAGAACAAACCGCCTTGCACTCTCTCACTCTTATTGTACATGGTAGCATGACTATTGGCCACACACGAGGTCACATCTACTCCATTCCTCATGGCTCGAGCGTGAAAATCCTTCCCAGACTTCAAATATCGCATATCAGCGCATGCCTTCAATGGAATGGCTAAAGAATAGGAATCGTATTCAACACCGTCTCCCCACATTTCAGTAAAATAGATCAATGCCTTCTTGTTATAACCAGTGGGAACAAGCCCCATAATAATGGCAGTCCAAGAAACTACATTCCTCAATGGCATCTCATCAAAGACTCTACGACCCTCCCAAAAACTCCCATTCTTCATATACATGTCAAGAATCGCACTCCCCACAAAAACAAAGTTTACTAAACCAGTTTTCAGTGAAAATACATGCAACATTTCCCCATATCTCACATTCATATTCAGCCCACAAGCCTTGAGTGCAAGGCAAAGTATGAAGGGGTCCATTTTGAGACACTGGTCGACCTACATTTTGGAAAACAAAGACATTCCTTCAGAGTTCAGACGAATCAGACGCATTCACATAGCTGGAATCATAGTTGTCCATGAGATTTCATTTTTGTGAGGAATTTCATCGAACAATTTCCATGTGCGGTTCAAGTTTCCAGTTTTCAATACATCTTTCAGCTGAGAATTAACTTCGACCATTTCGTTTTGAATAGCATCATGGGATTTCTGTGTCAAATGATTTCGGAGTTCCTCCTGAAATAAAACGTCTCTGGTTTCGGCATACGCAACAGTAGATGTAAATAAAATTCTGATAATATTACCCCTGACTAATCATATTTGAGAATTGCGAAATCCGCAAGCGTATGGAATCGTTGGCAAGTAATAGAATTGATGAGTTGAGAATATCGTCCCACATGGAATAAATTCAATTCAAGTTTACTATTTATGTGATTCGAATTATGTAAACAAAAAAGAGTGATTTTGTTTTATCTTATATTAATCTAAGAAGGCGGTAAAAATGTTGTTTTTATCAATTTTGGATGATTGTATTGGATCTCGAATTCACTTATTATTTCATTTTTTTGATTTGTAATCTAATTCCATTCAGGCATTCTTGATAATCGATAAAACTATGATATATAATTTTCTTTTCCAAGACAAATTAAATATATCCTAAGCACCATATGAATATATTCCTAATTCGAATTCGAATGATTAGAATGTGCTAAAGTTTGGGTTAATTTCACAAATGGTCACTGAAGTTACCTGAAAATTTCAAAATGGTCACTGAAGTTTCAAAGTTTCAGAAACAGTCACTGAAGTTTGAAATTTCTTTCACAAACGGTCACTGAATTTTCAGATTTTTTGGCCAAGTTTGAGGCAATTTTTCTGCAACTTCCGACCACAAAAATCGTCAATTTCGGATACCGTTGGAAAGCCCACGATGTCCTCTTCAATTACCACCCAAAATATCTCCAAAACTCCAAGTGATTTGGCCGGAATAAACCCACGAAGTCGGCAACCGAAATTGTGAAAATCTGCCCAGATTTTCAGATTTTTTGGGCAAGTTTGAGGCAATTTTTCGACAACTTCTGACCACCAAAACCGTTGATTTCGGATACTGTCGGAAAGCCCACAACGTCTTCTTCAATTACCACCAAAAATCTCCCCAAAACTCCAATTGATTAGGCCCGAATAAACCCACGAAGTCAGCTACCCAAACTGGGCAGATTTTCGGACTTTTTTGGTAGCTAACTTCATAGGTTTATTCCGGCAAAATCCCTTAGAATTATGGGGAGATTTTTTGTGATAATTGAAGAGGACATTGTGGGCTTTCCAACGGTATTCGAAATTGGCGTTTTTGGTGGTCGGAAGTTGCCGAAAAAAATGCCGGAAACTCGTCCAAAAAAATCTGAAAATCTGGACAAATTTTCACAATTTTCGGTTGCCGACTTCGTGGGTTTATTCCGGCCAAATCACTTGGAGTTTTGG
>CAIGRF010126789.1:0-14007 GCA_903798235.1 Fraxinus ornus | reverse complement strand
AAAAAAAAAAAAAAAAAAATTCTTACGAAGCTAGCATTAGACTTTTGTTCTTCTAAGGTGAATCGAATGTGTAAATTCCACTTATCTGCGAAATCCGTTCCACGTGGTCCTATAGAAAGAGCTCTTCTTTTTGTAGCTTCTCAAGAAAAAATCACAATTTGTACAAGGCAATTTTTTAACGCTAAAATATCTTATATTCTCCTAGCGAATTTAGATTATATTGACCAAGTGTAGGATGTTCTTTTTGGTAAAGCTTTGTGTACATCTTACAGAACAAACTGTTTCAATTTATTTAGTTTTTGTATTTTGAGAACACGCGCTACTAAAATAGATATTATATTGAGAATCGGATATTTTCAAAATGGTAAAAGGTTTAAATCTCTTGACGGAGAGCATAAACTCGCATGTCTCGAACGGATTGTGTCACCTTTTATCCTTTTTGTACATTATGTGTGGCGTGCACGCATTGCATGATACTATGACGTTTTTTTAATCAGCTATATGTGCTTATATAGCAATAAACATTTTGTTAATCATATTTTATAATTGAATATTTAGAAGATCGTATTTTTGAAATGGTCATGTTAAACCCTCCAATCACCACATAAGCTTAAATTACTAATTATTCACCACAACGACATTTCCAATATTATAAGACCAAATACAAATGGAGATGAAGATAGAGAGGATGAAGAAACCTTGAAGAATCGGTTTATGGTAAAAGAGATTTTCAAATTTGTAACATTCATAGATTCTCAATGTTCAAAATGGCTATTATGATTAAAAAAAAAAAAAAATTACTTAAATCTGGTGAAATGGTAACTTCATTTATACGTGGGCGGGACTTAAATGTTGTTCGAGTATGAATCCAAAAACCATTTTGTCGTCCAAAATTTTCGTAGTATGCCCTAGCTTCCTCTGCTGTCTTAAATTTCATCCCAACGCAAGGTGCTTTTCCTTGTATTGATGATGACCCAATCTCATCAGATTGAGACACGTGTATACAATTGCGGCAATTGGTTGCATCCATCTACAAAACAAATTTGAAAGAATCGGTCAATGATATTGATTGCATAGAATTACCAATAATCAAATTCATTGGTGAATAACTCATACCTATATTTTCTTAAGTAAATTGTAGCATACTTCATTTTTAAGTATTCCTCGTGGAACTAGATAATAACATTTTATTAACCATTTTACTAACACTTCAAGCAAATTAAAATTCAATTAAAACCTTTAAATCACAGATGAATCAAGCATTACACTGACTGCCACCACTAAAGCAATCAATCCAAATTATGCGTTTTAGTCAAATTAACAATTAGTTCATGATTAAGGAATCAAGAATTCAAATAATTAGTTTATAATGAATGTGTAATCCTCTCGAGTCAAAATTTTCAAAATATTGCTCTCAATGAAGAATGATTAAGTTAATGAAAATCAGAAATTGAAGGGTTTTATAAATGAAATTCAGATTTAGAAAATAAAAAATCTCTCATAATTTGAATATTAGAGGAAAATCTGATTCAGGAACATGATATAATGCAGTTTTAAAACCATGCAGAAGGGTCGAAATAGTAAAATTGAAAACCCGTGTGAGATTTCTACTTAAGAACAGTTCTATGCGTACATAATCATACCTGGAAAAATCAATTCAATTCTTATTCTGCTTTCTTCTAAATAAATACTTTGACATGACAATCGGACTCCTCCTAAAATTTACACATGGGCAAAGGAATTATTTCCAGACAGTGATGGTTTGGAGATTCAATTTCGCCAAAGAGATGATGAATATGGGTGGTGATTGAGAATGGAATAAGATGATAGAAAATCACGATGTTGTTGAGAGATTTTAGGGATTAAAATAAGGTAATTAGGGGTCTTTAGAAGTAAGTTTAAGAATTCTATAGTATTTTAATTGATAAATTTTGAGCGTTGGATTGAATTAAATTAAAGGTCACGATTATATATATATATGAACTGCTACAAAATCAAAATGTTAAAATTAATTTCTACTTATCCCATGCAAAATAGACGTGTGTGTGAAAACTCATATCACGTATCATAATTTCATAAAGTAATTCAAATCATGGCTCTCAATAGTCAAATTTATCATTCCTCCTCTCATGAGATTCACACCCCGAACTTATTTATTTAATTCTCTCCCCATGGTGTGATCAAATATTGAATTTATATATTAATCATCAACCTATCTAATTTGGTTAGATCTTATTCATTGCAACTCAATACATTAACAAATGAAGATTTCTTTATTTTTGATTGGTTCAACCTCTAAGAATTAACTAAGTTAATAATTTATTGTCAAAGGTTTAAATTCTCTCAAATGGGTGTTTGGAGCTTAATCAAGGCGTGTAATAATCTTTTTTTTTTTTTTTTTATCTTATGTGCGAACTTCTCTCCATCAAACTTTCTAAATGACCATGTAACGAGCTTTTAACCGATGACTCCCAAGTCAGGTGATTCTAGGGCACCAAGTTTTAGATACCCTTTCAAGATTAATCACTCCAGTTATAAAGATTACGAATAGAAATTTCACAATGAAACAATATTTTTTTTTTATTTTTTTATGTGCAATACTTTTTATTAAACACTTATTTTCAAAAATCAACCTTCAACGTAATATTTTCACCTAATTTTCATTTTACTAGTCTTAAACAATCCATACAAAATTTAGCACACATGGAATTCATATTCATTTCAATGTCTCCCTACAACAGCTCAATTATCCCTAAACTATTTTAGAATTAGTTTAATGACTATCTGGATTTAGTAACTACGATCCACTAATTTCAACATAAAATTTTGAATCAAATTATGCTTTCATGATACAAAACATAAATCTTGTACTAAAAAATATCAAATTTTACATAAATAAGCATAAACAACCCTAGCATGC
The DNA here is from genome assembly GCA_903798235.1 of Fraxinus ornus. Taxonomy (NCBI): domain Eukaryota; kingdom Viridiplantae; phylum Streptophyta; class Magnoliopsida; order Lamiales; family Oleaceae; genus Fraxinus; species Fraxinus ornus. Next base: position 11,087 of record CAIGRF010126789.1, on the reverse strand, counting down.
AACTTTTCCACAATTTATAATCTAATACATGATTTCAAATATATACATCGTAGTAGGCAAAATTATATGACCCACACAAACACACAAAAGTAATACATAAGTAGAAAATAAATTATTATTTTTTTCAAATTTTCAAAATTTTTTTTGCACTCGAACAAGTACACAAACCAATAAAAACTAAATGTTTTTTCACCCCAAACTTATAACAGGCATTACCCTCAATGTCTAAAAACATAACAAGCAATATATAAAAATCAAGAGTAAAGAAGTGAACTAAGTATTCCCCTGATATATATACATTTGAAGATGGTGGATGAATTGACATGAAAGTTGTGGCTCACTTGCTGTGTTTTTTTTTCCCCTTATCCAGTGTGTTCAGGTATCATGTTCATATAAGATAAAAAAAAAAAAAAAAAAAAACAATCATAATATAGAACAATTTATAATAAATGCAAACACACTCTAAACGAAAATATAGGGATTAAGATACCATATACTATTAAAAGCAATAAAAATTTACTAATTTTATATCTAAAAAGAAAAATAAATAAAAGGGAAGAAAAATGGGTTCTCTCCCAATAAACTTTTGTTTATAGTCATTAGCTTGACTTTGATGTTTTGGCTATTTATGGTCGCTTCAAAAGAGAGTTTGCGGCCTTGTATCGGCTGAATTGGCAGTTGTTATTTAGTTCATTTTTGAGCCTCCAAACTATAAGATTTCGTTTGTTGCCCCGCCCAACGATTCCACTTTCTTCCTTCCTAACTCTCCAATGATCGATCTTTCGACATTCCTCAATGTCAAATGGCTGCTTGAGTCGAGCATTCATTGTGATGTTTTGTTGTTTTTATTCCACCTTTAAAATTAATTCACCTTTTTTTTTTCAAAACCCATTTATACTCGTACAGTTGCTAGGAATGGTCTCCTCAAAATTAACTACATGTGTTGAGTATCATATCAAGGATGATGAAATCAGTAGGAAAGAAGTTGTCTTCAACTTTGATGAGTATATCATCTACCACTTCATAAGGATGTTTGACTGTCATGTCAGCCAACTTTAGGATTATTGATGTTGCTTTTGGATCATCCAATCCTTATTTTCTGTAAATAGATAGTGGCATCAGATTAATACTTATACAGAATCAATTAAAGCATTTAATTCATGTGAATTTCCTATAGAGCAGGATATAGTAAAATTTCCAAGATCTTTTAGTTTATGAGGGAACTTTTGTTGTATGATTGCATTGCACTCTTCTGTCAAAGTCACTGCTTCAACTACTGGCAGCTTTCTCTTATTGGTCAACATCTCTTTCAAAAACTTAATATAATTGGAAATATTTAGAATGGCGTCAATGATAGAAATGTTGATGTAAAGTTCTCTAAAGGCGTCCAAGAATTTTTTGAATTGTTTGTCCATCTTATTGTTCTACAACCTTTGAGGGAATGAGACTGAAGGTATTTGTTTATTGACAAGAATGGTTGCCTTAAGATATGGACTATCTGATTCTTGATTAACTTTTGCTGATTCTTCGAACTGACCCACTAGTTCCTCACCAATGGTAGGTACCTCATCTTCATCGATCTCTTTCTTTTTCACAATCATTTCTATCAGTTGAACTCCACTTCTAGTTATAATAGCATAAACTTGTTCCCCTTTAGGTTGTTTTAGAAGCCTTTGAGGAAATGGAATAGACTAAATATAAGCTCGAACATGGGTAGTAGGATTGATTGATGATGTCTCTATAATTGCATAATTCACAGCTTCAATTGCTAATATATGTTCTCATGGGTTCTTTTTTGTATCGCTTAGCAGATTTACTTTGTTCTATTGGCTAATGCAGCTACTATCTGCCCCACCTGAGATTCCAAGTTTTTAACTACTATCTACTGTTTTGAAGAATAGCATGTTGCATATGAAAATTAGTCTCACTTTAGGTAATGAACTTAGCACTAATCCCTCCAACGATGACTTTTTTTCTTGTTGTTGTTGAAATCATAGTGGATTGCCCTGAATCTAGCATCCTTGACCTTAATTATCAACCCATGAAAAGTTGGGATCCTTGCTCCAACCTGGATTATAGGTGTTGGAGTAAGTATTGTTCCCCCGCCTCTATGAGTTTTTTTGCATAACTGACCTCCTGAGTCTGATACGCATGCATGGATGCTAATGGACAAATTGTAATTCTATGATATGTCCCGCAGCCCCCGTAAACTGGTGCTGGTTGGTGCATCATGCTCACATTTTGAGTGAGGTTGTCCAATTTCTTTATTAGTACTTCCATATATGCTACCAATGATGTAACTGCTTCAATGTTGTGAATACCTACTATTTTCCTCGAAGTTTCCATTTCTCCTGTCCACATAGTATGATTTTCTTCTATTTTCTCAAAGAGACTTAAGGAGTTGTGTAAGGAAATATCCATGATTGATCCTCATGTTGAAGTGTCGATCATGTTACGGTATTAAGGATGCAAGCCTGAATAGAAAATGCAGACCTTAGCATTTTTAGGAATGTCTAAATTGGGATATTTTTTGAAGTAATCCTTGAGTCCTCCCCGTGCTTCTGGATAGCTCTCGATATCCTTTGGCTTAAATGTAGTGGCTTCATTTTTTATTTGATGGACTTGAGAAGGTGAGAAGAATTTCAAGGTGAGTTTTGTACCATGTCATTCCACGAAACAATGCTTCTAGGAAGTAGTGAGTTTAACCATTCCCATGAGGTTTCCTTTAAAGTATGAGGGAATAGGAGCTTTCGAAAAGTATCGACTGGCATGCTTTCATGACCGATCACCTCGTAAAGCATTAGGAAAGCTTGTATGTGTTCATGATGATTTTCAGTTGATTTTCTTGAAAACCTGATGTCCTGATGATTCTAAAACAAGTTGATGACATTTGGTCGAATGTGGAAGTTGGCCTACCCAAAATGTAGATAAATAATAGCCAATTGTACAGGAGTAGGTATGAGATTTAAATAATCCCTAAGAACTTCTCCTGGTGGATCTGGTTGTTCTGGCATTGGTAATTGAACTTCATTTTGATTTTCTTCTCTGTCTCTTACTTCTCTCTATTCTTTTTTTCGTTGTTTGAAGGTTCTTTTGATTTCGAGATTCAATGGTAGAAACTCAATTTCTTTATAATCATGCATAAATTGCCAATAAATAAATAAGAGAGATTAGATGTGTAAATTATAGCCTAAAAAAATAAAAAAAAATTGAATACTATATAAACTAATAAACTCAAATTAAATCTTTATTCCCCGACAACGATGTCAAAAATTTGTTCGTACGAAACCCGCAAGGGTACGAGATCGTTGACAAGTAATTAATGTGATGAGAAGAGTTGTCGTCCCACAGGAAATAAATTCAATTCAAGTTTACTAATTTTATAAGAAATTCGAATTATATAACACAAAAGTGCTTTTGATTTGATTTATCCTAAATTAATCTAAGATGTAAAAGTTTAGTTTTTATCAAATTATGAATAATTGTATTTGATTTCGATTCCGTCTATTGCTATCTATTGGGGTGTGACCTCCAACCTCGATTAATTTCAGTATTTTCAAAGCACCAAGCCTATCTGTAAAAGTCTAGATCGGACTACTAAGACAAGGTCGGCCCCATGGCCGCCGTAATCTCAGAGGACATAATAATTACAGATCATCATGATGTCGGCCCAAAGAATGCTTAGTAATTATCAAGTAAGGGAAAAGCGAGTCACTTTAAAATTACCTCAACAAATTCAATAAGTAATCCATGGAGGTTGAGAATATCTCTGATGACATCGTCCTTATGGCAGTCCTTTATGAGCTAAGGCATAGAACAAGGTTCTGGTGGTCCGTACACGAGGATGAGCATGGAACATACCATGATCCTTAGTTGAGCTGAAAGTGACCTCGAATCGGGAAGAGGCTAAAATAGAACATCATACCTCTGGCCCATGAGAAAATGAAAGATAGGGGGATAGAAACCGACCTAAACATTATCCAGTGAAGTTTCATGAGTATCACCTACTGAATGCTTTTTTGGAAGAAGATTTCATGTAAACATGAGACAAAGGGACATTCCGGAAACCCCCACCTTAGAAAAAAAATATGACTAGAAAGAACCAAAGCAAGTCTACCAATACTACAGGTCGATAGGCTACAGCAAAGACGATTGCGGGGACTTAGGGGAGGAATTATAGTTCTTAATTCGACGAGGTCATCTGCAAAAACTTGTAGCCAAGCCTGAAGAGACAAACCAAGCTCGTACTCAACAACCTTGCCATCAAAGGGCTAGCTAACAGCGAGCTCAGCAAGTCTTTCCAACTCGAAATCTCTCTCCTCGCGTTGAGATCAAAATGTTAATAGGTGGAAATCAATACACCGAAGGGTCCCGAAGGGAAAGGCGCAAACAAGCTAGGGACACACACATCTATCAAAATACAAGATAGGATGACCTAAGTCTATCCTTGACGCTACACCATACCTAGAGTGGTTTGGATTCTCAAAAAAGATTCTCAAGGAGTTCTACAAAACCAAAGAAACGCTTTTGTAATAACCATACCTATTGTAGGAATACAAATACGCTGAACTCTTAAAGACAATGGGAGCTTGGTCAATGTGTTGTATTCCTGAATTTTGGAGCAGATGGGAATCCCATAATGGTATCTCCAGCCATACTCTAAGAGATTACAAGGATTCTCCATAGATCCTATTGAAGCCCAAGGCCAAATTGTCTTGATTGTGGAGCTAGGTGAGACTCCTTGCCAAATGAGAACTATAGTGGATTTTGTAGTTGTTAATCTGCTTTCCAGCTACAACACCATATTAGGTAGACCCTATTGCATGAACTGAATGCAGCCACTTTGATCTACAATTATAATATGAAGTTTTCCTCTCCCAATGTAGTCAAATTTGTACGTGGGGATCAAGCTAGGGTATGCAACATTGATCTACCTAGACCTCATATCCAAATGTTACGAGGACGAGCAGAGTATTTGAGCTAGAGAGGTGAAGTTGAAAAGACTTATAGTAGTCGACCTCATTAAGATCGGTATTACTGAAAAACACTGCAAAGGCCCAATGGACAATCACCTATCATTTGATGATAAGGAAGAAGATCTACATCCTTATCCTAGAGTCCTGATAATCTCAATACCCATAGCTGGAGCCACCATTCCCAAGGTCTTGGTTAACACTAGGAGTGCCCTCAACATACTCTATACCAACATACTGAAACGAATGAGGATCCTACTACACTTCTTACGACTGTATTCAAATATGGTTTTAACCTAAATGGAGATCACTAAAGCAAAAAGGCTAATTAAGCTCACTGTTGAAGCTGATAAAACTCCATGCCAAGCTAAATTGAACGTCGAGTTTGCGATGTTTGATTCTACTTCACCTTATGATGCTATTATGGGCTAGCCCCTATTCTTCAACCTTATGACAGTCCTATCCATGTAACATACCTACTCAAATTTCACATACGTCATGGTGTAAGTGAGATCGGGGAAAATAGAGAGGTTGCTGAAGAATGCTGGACAAAGATCTACCTGTTGGGAAAGTTACACACTCCTCAGGTGTGTATATAGTATACATCACTGGATCGGACCTTGGCTCACTAGACCCGTGCTTAGAAATGAAGGATGGGAAACCTATGGAAAAAATGGATAAAGTATCAGTCGGTCAGAATGACCCACCATGGGAACTCAATGAGCCACGAACTCTAGCCAGCGATAAAAAACTAGAGAGTAGAGTTCCTTCGGCAGAATCTTGATATCTATTCTTGGCATAAGGACATGGAGGGAATTGACCCTAAAGTTGCCTGCCACAGGCTAAATATCGATCCTTCAGTTCAACTAAAGTAGCAATGACCCTGTAGAACATGAGTTATTCAGTTTTATGGATACATATTCAAGATATAATCAAATCCCTATGTATAAGCCGGATCAAGAGCACACCTCTTTTATAATTGATCGAGGTCTCTACTATTATAAAATGATGTTTTTTGGTCTCAAGAACGCTAGAACCACGTACTAACTCCTTGTTAACTCCATGTTTGCCAAACAAATCGACAAAACCATGGAAGTATACATTAACGACATGCTAGTCAAAAGTATGAATGCCAGAGACGATCGACAACACCTTGCTAGGATTGTCGGAGAATCGAAGCAAACCTAAAAAAGATACGAGCCATAATTGAAATGAAAGCACCAGCAAAGTTCAAAGAGGTTCAAAGCCTAACAGGAAGAATAGTGGCGCTCAGCCATTTCGTGTCAAAATCTACGGATCGAAGCAAGCCATTTTTCGATATATTGCGAGAATGAAAAGTTTGATGGACCCCCGAATGTCAAATTGCCTTTGATGAACTAAAAAATGGTTAGTTCAACCACCAGCCTTTTCAAAACCCAAAGTAGGTGAAACTTTAGTGATATATTTAGTCTTTTCAGAACATGCAATTAGTGACGTCCTAGCTAGGGAAGAAGAAGAGATACATCATCCCATTTATGACATTAGCAAAGCTCTCCACGAAGTTGAGCTTCACTATTCCCTTCTAGAGAAGTTGGTATACGCCGTTATCATAGTAGCCATGAAATTAAGACCACACTTTTTGGAACATCTCATTGAGATTTTGACTAATTACCCATAGAAACAAACCTTGCAAAAATCTGATACCTCATATCCGATGGTCAAATGGGTTGTTGAGCTCAAGCGTTTGACATAAGATACAAGCTTCGTACCTCCATAAAAAGTCTGGCTCTTGCAGACATTGTTGCAGAGTTTAGCATTGAGCTATGGAAGAACTCCCACATAATGCTTCTTGGGAGAACTTCTTGGATAGATCCTCCATTGAAGCTCAGTCAGAAGTGGGAATGGTCTTGATTACTCCTAATTGACACCTATTTTGCAAAGCCTTGTTGTTTGACAAGGCCTTCAACGATGAAGCCAAGTACGAAGTATTGATAGTCGGAGTAAAGATGGCTAAAGAGTTAAGAATCCTCAATTTAGTAGGACACAATGACTCACAATTGGTAGTCAACCAAATCGCTGAGACCTACTAAGCAAATGAAAAAATGATGAACGGTTATCTTCAAGTTATTAAGGAGGAATTTGAAAATTTTCGAACCGTCCAAGTCAAAAAAAAATTCCCGAACTCAAAATAGTCACACTGACGCCTTAGCTTGACTGGCCATAAGTAAAGGAATAGAAGAGCTTGACAGTATTCCTATAGGCAAAAAGTTTACCCCACTATCGAAATGGTAGAAGCAATATCCATAATGGTAGACTCCGAGCTTACCTAGCTGGATGAAATCACTTCCTACCTAAGGATAGCGGTATGTCCTGAAGATCCAGTTGAAGTGAAAAGACTTCGAATTAGATCGACAAAGTATACCTTAATTGGCAATATTCTCTACAAGCAAGGGTATTCGACCCGTTTGCTACGGTGCCTGAATGAGGATGAAGTACGTTATGCTTTACTTGAGGTATACAAAGGGGTGTGGGAAATCATTCCGGCAGACAATCCTTGGCCACAAAATCATACGTCAAGGATACTTATGGTCAACAATAAAACGTAACGCTTTAGAACTTGTAAGAAAGTGCGACAAATATCAACACCTCGTTCCCATCACCATCGGAAAAGCTCAGTTTTGTAATTACTCCTCGGCCATTTTCTAAGTAGGGGGTTGATCTAACTGGCCCCATGACCATAGGAAATGGTAAAACCAAGTTCGCAATTATTATAGTCGATTACTTCACTAAGTGGGCTGAACCCGAACCCCTTGGTAAGATCACCAAGCAAAAGACCACTGACTTCATAGGGAGATTCATTGTGTGTAGGTTTTGAATACCTTATTCCATTGTGACCGACAATGGAAAGAAATTTGACAATGCTCGTTTCATAAACTTTTGCCAAGGACTTGGTATGAGAAAGCATTTGTCCATGCTGAACCATCCTTAGGCTAATGGTCAAGTCGAGGCAATCAACAAGATTATCAAACATACATTAAAGGAAAAACTTGATGCCCTTGAGTGAGGATGGGCTGATGAATTCCCAAGTATGCTACAGTCTTACTGCCCTACATCTAGGACTAGTATAGGAGAATCCCTTTTTTTTTCTAGCTTTTGGGGTTGAAGCATGATCCCATTGGAGATACAGATTCTTTTTTTTCAAACAGCAGCATATATACCAAAGCTGAAAATGAAAAAGCCATTCATGGAGAATTGGACCTAATAGAGGAGATGAAGAGTGGGCCTAAACATAGAAATGCTATATATAATCAACGCAATGCCAAGTATTACAACCAGAAGGTATGAAAACGAGAATTTGAAGCTGGTTTCCTAGTTCTAAGAAAGATCTTCATCACCACAAGAGAGGTCAGCTCGGGATCCTTAGGTCTCAACTGGGAGGGACCCTATAGAGAACTAAGATATTACCTAGAGGAGCCTATGAACTAGAAGATATGGAAGGCTATTGTACCATTGGAATGCTAAGAATCTTAAGAAATATTATCACTAAAAAGAAAACCTAGTGTACTATGTAAACCCTTCCATAATAACAATAAAAAAGGTTTGTGTGTTACTCTACTCCCAAGCATTTTAAGCAAGTTGACTTGAGGATGCATGTGCTAAAACATTTAGACAAATTTCTTCTCAAGAAATCACTATAGCATTGCTCTTAAGAAACTTGACCAGAGGTTACATGTACTATAGCACTTAGACAAATTTCCTCTCAAGAAAATCACTAAGGTATTGCTCTTAAGCAACGGCCTGAGGTTGCATGTGCTGCAACACTTAGACAAATTTTCTCTTAAGGAAATCACTATGGTATTGCTCTTAAGCAAGCCAGCCTGAGGTTGCATGTACTGCAACACTTAGATAAATTTCTTTTCAAGGAAATCACTATAGCATTGCTCTGAAGTAAGCCGACCTAAGGTTGCGTGTATTGCAACACTTAGACAAATTTTCTCTCAAGGAAATTATTATGGCATTGCTCTTCAGCAAGCCGACCTAAGGTTGTATATGCTACAACACTTAGACAAATTTCCTCACAAGGAAATTGCTATGGCATTGCTCTTAAGCGGACCTGAGTTTGCATGTACTACAATACTTAGACAAATTTTCTCTCAAGAAAATCACTATGATAATGCTCTTAAGCAAGCCAGCCTGAGGTTACATGTGCTGCAATACTCAGACAAATTCCCTTTCAAGAAAATCACTAGGCATGCTCTTAAGCAAGCAGACCTGAGGTTGCATGTATTGCAACACTTAGACGAATTTCCTTACAAGGAAATCAATATGGCATTGCTCTTAAACCAATTAGAGTTTCCATGTATTGCAACACTTAGACATCCTTTCAAGGAAATCACTATGGTATTTCTCTTAAGCAAGCCAACCTGCGGATGCATGTGTTGCAACACTTAGATAAATTCTCTCACAAGAAAATCAAGCCAACTCGAGTTTGCATGTGCTGCAATACTTAGACAAATTTCCTATCAAGGAAATCTCTATGGTATTGCTCTTAAGCAAGTCAACCCTCGGTTGCATGTACTGGAACACTTAGACAAATTTCCTTTCAAAGAAATCACTATGGCATTGCTCTTAAGCAAGTCGGCCAGAGATTGCATATGATGCAACACTTAGACAAATTTCTTCTCAAGGAAATCATTATGGCATTGCTCTTAATCAAGTCGGCCTGAGATTGCATGTAGTGCAACACTTAGACAAATTTTCGTTCCAAGGAAATCATTATGGCATTACTCTTCAGTAAGCCGACCTAAGGTTGCATGTGGTATAATACTTAGACAAATTTCTTCACAAAGAATTCACTATGGCATTATTCTTGAGCGAACTAACCTAAAAATATGCTAAATAAATAAACACACAGGGTTGAAATAAACACACTCAAAATACAAAATAAATATCATCCTCCATGCTACTCAAAATACTTCAAATGATATTCACTTGGCAAAACGAATATTGTTAGAATACACCAGTTCGACTAAGAAAGAACCTTGTTTTTAAACATATAATAAAAGGCTAAGGTGCAATGAGGTCGGTTTGGCTAGAAGCTTCGTCTTGCTGATCTCCAGCATTCTCTTCTGGCTCCTTATCCTCAAAGGATATTCTGATACTAGCCACCTAGGATAACATCTCCAGTTCTTTCCTTTGATCATCAAAAGCCATATGTAGGAAGTCGGTGTTGAAGCTAGGTCTCTTATTGTATATATGTTTAATAATATCCTCTAGGGCAACCACATAAGCATCCTAGGCTACAGTATCGAATTCGAGACCAACTCTCTACTCATTAACTACATTAATAGCTCTAGCCTCAACTTCTATAGCCTTCTTCCATACTTCCTTAGAAATGGTCTCTCTCAGCCTCAGCTTGCCTGGTAGCCTCCTTAGCTCGTTTTTTCTCTAGTTCGGCTCAAATGGTGGCATTTTCACCCCCAGATCATTAAAGTCTTGACCTCATCCAGCAAGGTCAACTCAGAAGCGAATTTCATCTCCAACTTAGCACTCGCACTCCCTTTCGACGAGCTGAGCTCTCTCCGCATCCATGCTTTAGTAGAGAGTGAGAGCTTGGTTCTTCACTTCATCCAACTTCACCTAAAAGAGAAAACAATTTAAGTTATGAGATAAGAAGAAGAAATTTTTTTGACAAGTACCCAAGGTAACTAAATGACCATACCTTGTTAGCCACCGACATCATGTAAAGGATGGACCTATAGTTGTGTAGCTCTGCAGTAATGATGGCCTCATCTACTGACATGTCATCCAAGTACTTCTATTCCCTCTTATTCCAGCTACGAGTAAAGAGGTTAGCAGAGTCCTTGATAGGAGGAGATAGTGCAGCAGTGGACTCCCTTGAAGGTGAAGGAGCTCGGAAGAAATCAAGGAAAATTTCATACCATTTTCCCACCATGACCTCGATGTTATACCTCTGGAGGTCTGGACAACGTACCTACGAACTGGAAGAGTTGGAATGATAGACTTCGCCAGCCATAGAAGGTGGAAGGAAAACTGCGATCGTCGGAGATCGAACCGGGAGGGGATGTAATATAGAATATCGAACTCACTCAGCTCGATTGCCCACTTCAACAT
>CAIGRF010126744.1:0-18627 GCA_903798235.1 Fraxinus ornus | reverse complement strand
ACCAAAATGGTGCAAAATTTGGTGTCTGTAATATTATGTAGAATCCTTTTTGGAGTCAGTGAACTAAGACCATCTCCAATGTGAGCACAGACACCAAATTTTGCACCATTTTGGTGTTTTGGTGCTCACATTGGAGATGATCTTAGTTCATTGACTCCAAAAAGGATTCTAAATAATACTATTCAAGTTTGAAGCTACTAGTCGCAAACTCACAGCTAAGGAGCGGGTTGAATGAACCTCATGTGCATTAAATCATATTACAATCATACATATTACAAACGACGAGACCAAATTGTTGGTTCAAAACTCAGTACGGGGAAGTATTGAAAACTCAATTATTATAGCGGATCTATAAGAAAAAATGATTTCGTTTATCTCTTCTACATTGAAGATCATTTTTTATACAACAAGAACAAGCCCATTATATCTTCGCAATTCCACAAGAGGATAACGGATTTGATATGAACAATGCTAATTTGCGAGATGGGAAAACATTTTTTAGATTTTTTTATTGATGTGATTCCAATTTATGCCTAAAGAGATTTTTAATAAATTTTGTTAAGAGTTTAGGATATTTAATTGAAAATGTTAAATCCTTAGTTAAAATTAATTATTGACTCTAACTTGGGATTAATATCAAATTTTAATCTATAACAAACATGAGTTAAATATTCTCTGATATAATTTCGAATTACATCATGAAAATATTTGTAAAATGTAAATAAGCACTTTATTAGCATAAAGCATCCCTCATGTATGGTTAAGAGTGAAAAATCCAACCTTAGAGACGGTCCTTAAGTGACTATTTGAGATTTGCTCTTCCTTTTTGCTCTCTAATTTATGTCAATTCAATTGCAAATTGACACATCATAGAAAATTAAAATCGTCATCAATTTTATTTTTTCATTATGTGTCAATTTGTAATTGGGAGAATAATAAATTGGACAGTATTTCTCAACTTTTTAAATAACATATCAACTCATTAATTGGCCTTCGAATTTTTAACATGCTAGATTGCCCCATACGTGGATTGCCAGCCCATTTTGATACCACTACCCATCCCCCGTGCTACAATACTCGAAATTGAAACGTTAGAAAACTAAAACTTCTAAAAAGAAATGGTTGAAGTCAATAGATAGTTTCAAATCCCGTTCTCTCAATTGTTGTCTAAGCATAGATTATCAACCCATTTAGCAGATTTTCTAAAGGAGTAATGTTATTTGTACATAAGAGTTGTTAGGAACTAGATGAGATTATACGACACGATATGAAATATTGATCACAACAAGAAGAACGCAAGAAACAAGAATTTAATTTGATAGAAGAATTTGAGATTTTATTCAATTATAATAGAGNGATCACTAAATGGATATGATTCCATTTCGAATGTGGATGATATCGAGCCCGAAAGCATGGATGCTAGCCTCAGATCTGTTCCGACAACGAACTATCAACATCCTCTCTTTTACTTTACCTAATTGACTTGCTTGATCACAGACTCGTTGATGAAAAACTTAACGGTGGACTTTTTCCTTTACGAGAAAGGGCCCCCTCTTTGGAATTGGTTTCAGTTCCTATCAAAAGAAACTCTTTTGCAATAAAAGGTGGCTTTCTAAGGTTCTTGGATTGACTTTTTTTCTATTGAATGGATGAGTTCTTGGTCTTGCTTTCCCGACTCTAGATATTTCTAAAAGGCTCACGTCTTTGAATGAAATGCTGCACGAATGCCCGAAGTTCCACCACAGCCAAGAGGGACTTTTTCGGGACTTCCTAGACGAGAGAAGCCTGAAGTACGGCCTGTCGGGCTTGAAAATAGTCCAATATGTTCGGTCGGGCGAGCGTCAGGTCTCTATTGAAAACTTCGTCATGTTGCTTGTGCATCCGCTAGCGTCGTCAATCATTTTTTTTTTCTCTTTGGACCTTGTTTTGATATCGTCAAGCCTAATACATCAAACCATGCAAACCCTAGATGAATTTGGGTCATAAACCCAACAATCTCCACCTTAACACAAGTTTTAATATAATGAACAAAGCTCCAAAACTTCTCCACCTGGAGAAAAACTCGATTGCAAAATATGAATCGAACTCTTCATCAAGAACCAAATTAACTTCTCCAACGAACAAAAAAAAAAAACTCGTCACCTCTTCCACAATATCCAACTAAGATAAATGAATCTAGTCATTGCTAGGCACAATTAACTTGGGTTTCCAAAAAATCACAAATGATTTAAAATTTATCAAACAAGGCCGAAACAGACCCTTAAAAAGAATCCCCACAAAATGCTTTTATAGAAGGCCTCTTACTAAACTAAACATCTTCAAATACACTTAAATCATGCGCAGCTTCCTCATAATTTTCTTCAATGGGTATGTCTCTCGCAATTGAATATGATGGCACCGCAAGTGATGATGACAAAGCCATCTACCCATACTATCTGAACTCGATTGAGCTGTATTCTTCAACACGGACCCAAACCAATTCCCAATAATACTGCACCAAACTGAATATCCACCACAGTATTAAACATTTCCTGATTATTCTTCAACAATTCTGCAAGACCTTGCAAGACGTATAACTGATACCTTTTTCGCCCCTCTAATACAACTCAAACACCTTTGCAAACCTTCAAATCTCCACATCTACCAATGAATTCTTACCATTTTGAATCAAGAGTAGCCAATGAGATAAGATTTTTCTTTAAATCTGGAACATGTCGTGATCAAGTGTTAAAAATGTCTCATCCAACAATTTAAGTCTGACTCTACTAATATTAGCTACCCGACAAGGTGCGTTGTTTCTCATGACCACGACACCCTTCGAAACTGTTTTATATGTTAAAAACAAATATTGATTGGGACACGCATGAAAAGTACAAGCTAGATCCAAAATCCAATCATCGTCAAGCTTAGATTCACCGTAAAAAATAGCTAAAAGATCCACATCACTCAAATAGTCATCTCAGATATTAGCTTCGCTTAAAATATTTGATTACCTTCCTTGTTGATTTGCAACCAACTTATATTTATTCTACAACTTGTTGCAATCCCTCTTGATGTGTCATTTCTTCTTGCAATAAAAAAATAAACTTGATAACTGAAATTAGATTTCAATTTGCACATTCCGTGACCACCATGAACAACAAGACATTCTCCATCTCTAGCCTCAGATCCAATCAAATGCTTCATCTTCTCCTTTGAAAACAAAGTGTCGTACACATCTTCAATGGTAAGAGTATCACGACTATATAAAATCGTGTCTCTAAACGGCATAAAAGAAACAGACAACAAACACAATAGAATCAAGGTCAAATCTTCTTCATCATATTTTAACTCCAATGTCTTCAAATCAGCAACAGTTTATTTAAAAACAAACGTTATCTTTCAAAGATCCGCCTTCTATCATGCAATGAAAATACAAATACTGCTTCAGGTGTAATTTTTTAGTTACTTTTAGTTATGCACAATTACTCCAACTTAAACAATAAATCACCAACAATTTTCTCCTTCAAATTGTCATGTATAATATTATTCGAAGGATGAAAATGAATTTGTTAAAGTGCATCTCGATCCTTACGTTGTTTTTCCTACGTCATCCAAATCGCAAGTATCTTGTCAAATCCCAACAACATATCATTCAAATTCATCTAATCGAGTACTACTCACATCTTCATCCGCCACAATGAGAATCTAGTGATTCTATTCAAAAGGGAAATATCATATTTCATGGTTGCATCAAGAACAAAAAACCTCGAACAAATCAAATCAAATCAAAGCTCCTATTAGGAACCAGACGAGGATAACACGATATAAAGTATGGATCACAACCAGAACAAAAGAAACAAGAATTTAATTTGCCATAGAAATTTAAAATTTTATTCAACTATAATGAAAAGATCAATTATAGAAATATACACAATTTTAACTTTCAATAATAATTAACTCGTAGAGAAGAGTTACTATTTATAGGGGTATATGTCAAACCCTAATAATAGCCTTAAAGATGTAACTAGGTCAAAAAATGCGTGGAATAAACAAAATGAAAATCCCGGATTGTACGGCGCTCGATCGTCAGGCTTGCTCTAGGTGAGCACCGATGTGCCGCTCGAGTGCCAGATAGGCGGGTGACAGGTCTCTGCTGAAAACTCCATCCTGTCACTCCAACGTCCAACTAGTGGCCAACTAGCACCATCAATACTTTTTCCTCGTTGGGCACGTTTTCAAGCCCAATACACCAAACCACGCGAACCCTAGATGAATTAGGTGACAAACCCAACAAGAGTAATGTTATTTGTACATAATGATGTACATGATGGTGTACATAATGATGTTATGAAAGAGAGATTATAAAATACTACATAACGGTATATATAATGATGATAGGGAAGAGAAAAATTATAGTAACTAATTTTTCTTTTATAATCTCCCTCTTCATGTCATCATTATGTACAAATAACATTATGCAATAAATATGATGGTCAACGAGTAATGTTATTTGTACATAATGATGTACATAGCTGGACAACCATCAAAACCTAAAGAATGACTGATTTCTGTAGCAAAATAGTCTTCACTATTTGATAAAGATTAACAATTAGAAAGTTTTTTTTTTTATTAAAGAGCCACGAATTATAGGTGGCGTACAGGTACTCATAGGTCAAAGCCAGCTGAAACCTTGTTCACAAGAGAGCTCTAACGATATGGATAGGATGACACAATTTTTCTTTTGCGTCTCAATTCAATCCATCATAACAAATATCTTGAAATAACATTTTAGGCACCCCCAAGAAGTTACTCCGGCTACTAAAACACTAAACGTTTGCACGGTTGTACAACTTGGCCACTTCCAAAGTTGAGATTTACAATCATTTTACATCAATTAATCAAACTAAAGCAATAAATTAGTGGCTTGAACAATCATATATTACCGAAGTTTTTGCTAAAATTGGGTGTAAAATCATCTTTACCATGCTATAGAGAGGAGGATGCTGAAAAAATAACTATCCACTCCTACAGTATTCAATACACATGATACGTGAAGATTAACACAAAATTATCCAAAAGTAGCTAATGCTGTTCTTTTACCTTCTTAGAAGGATGATTGCTGTGTTTTATTTGCTCTCTGTTTGGCCATTGTATAGAGCTGCCACAGTTTCTGACGAAGATGGCAATAAATGCCATAACAAAAACTGTAGCAATAGAAAGCAGGGATGGAAAATTCTTCAAGGGCTTACAAGACCTTCTAAATGCTGGTGTATCGATGCAAATTGATGCAAATCTTTCCCGCGGTCGCTTTTTTCTATAAATAGGAATGTAGTTAGAAGATGATAAATATATAACACATGGAATCACTAATATGCATTATGTTTGGAGAAGAGAAGGAAAAAGAACCTAGAAATTCAAGAACTGATTTAGAATGTAAAAAAACCATAAATGTTCAAAGAACCGTCAACTGTCAATATTGAATAGTTCGGGTTATGATTTGACAAATGGGACAAGAGTAGACGTTAAGATGAAGCTGACTAGTTGCACCTACAAACTGAGAATCGTCTCTCAATCTGCCAATTTTTTATTTCATAGGATGCCCAATTTTAGAAGCATAGAACGGAAGACAATCTTGAATTCCAAAGGTAATCATTAGTTTCCATGAGTTAAATATTCAGGTTTCACAATCAGCTCATTTAAAGCTAAATGGGCATAGAGATAACCTTTTCCACACTCAAAATTTGAAATCCACAAACTAGTGTCAGTTCTTTTGTCATACGCCCCTCAACTTTTCATGTGATCTGCAGAAGGTTGAATTGCAACAAGTCCAGGTGCATTGCATTAATTTTTCTCCTCCTATACACTCCTCACAAATTAAATGGAAAATAGCTAGTGTACGCCCCCCAATCTTTACATAAATTGGCACTTGCATTCCAAGCAATTTTTCTTGGCATTTGTATCCTCAACCTTCAATCTTTGTATCACTTGGATCCTAACTGACTGTAATCTGTAAAAACCACACCACATGACTAGCACATGACACTCTTTTGTTAAAAAGACAACTACAATATACAAACAAAATATAAAAATATAAAAAACTATCTTCTTCCCATCTCAACCCCCTTCTCCACTCAGCACCATCATTACCCCCTCCTGGTCCCCGTCCCTGTCCCATCAGTCTGTCTTTCCTGCATGCCACCCGTCAGCCCTCCCCGGCCCACAACCAAGATAACTATGAATCTATGCCCCTGTTTGTTAGAAATTATAATCTAAATTTTTATCAAAGTCAAAGTCAACAATTAATTTTAACAAAACATTTCATGGGACCCACAACTTTTCAACCACATATTTTATTAACTTTTATCAAAATCTGCTAAAAATCTGATGTTAATCTCCATCAAACAGGGGGTAAACGTATACTACATGAATGGTTTTGCAGCTGAATTGTTGGCTGCATTTTTTGTTTCAACATTCTTATTATATGGTTCTCTCTTTTTCCAGCAAACATTTTTTCTCACTGCCTGATATTCTCACTTTGGTCATTTTACATTAGGGACTTAATATAAGCAATCAAACAGAATTTACCATTGTACATGAAAACCCAGGGATCATTTTACAAGTTCTTCATTTCCCACAGAAAATGAAATTTTGAAATTAAAAAGTTGCAATGGGGTGGCGGATGGGGAGTGGTTTGCTGGACTGGGGGCATGGAGAAGAGGCAACCAGAGTTAGGGTTGCTGATTTGAGGGGCCAGGGGAAAATCGAAGTGAGGTTGCTGCATCAAGGGGGTGTGGTGAAGAAGATCACATTTTTTACTTTATTTAGTTCATTACTATTATGCCCCTCAAACAGTATATTATGTGCTAATTACATGATGTTTTAATGGTTTCTTTTGGACCGTTTGAGGACATACATGCTAAATAATTAGCTGGGGTGATGCGAGTTAGGCTAATTGAGCATGCACCGATGGACAGATCCTTTTAGCATGTTTTCATATTATCAATAGTTATGGCCTTGCTTTGCACTTTTATTGATCTTAAAGACTACATGGTTGTAGTCTCATGTTCTTTTAGAACAAGACTAGGGTATCATTATTTCTAGGTTGTTTATTGAATAAAAAAGCACTTTGGGGGGAGTTTTTTCAATTTCTAGTAAATTCTTCAGTATTTGATTGCGAATCAATGAATTCTTGGAGTTCTTAAATTTGAGGGTATTCTCGTAATCAATGTGTTTCAAAGGATGTTCTTCATCTCACGTCATTCTGTTTCAGCGTTTTGGTATGATGTCCCGGTTAATGTTTGTGAGGTCCTGATGGACCATGGCCACACAACAGCTTTGACAAGTACTCTTTTTCTAAGCTGGCAGGGATGGAACTACATTGACAAATGAAAGTGTTGATACATCTAATCAATAGACTGCTATGGCGGTGCGAGGGCGCACCACTCATGGAATTGACGACAGAGGAGAACTCCAAGACGATGATGACAGCTTTTCTATACCCCTTTCAAATGCTTAGTTTGGATGAGGAAGATGAATCAGAACCGATGCTTGACATATTTAGATGAAAGCATCAACATCGAATCTGATCACCAAGTAATAGAGGGTGAATTGCTTGGAGGAGTGATGCAATGTAATTTTATTAGCTTTATTTCGTTGTTTTTCTTATTTTGTGTTATTTGCTTACTCTCACAATTATTCAAGGACAATTATGTCTTATCGAGATTAGGTTTTTCTTAAGCTTGCCAGTTAAACTCTAGTTAGAGCTTCATCATTTTTGGTAATTATTTAATGAAAAATTGAATATTTTGCCAAGCGCAGTCAAACTTTCATTTTCTAGTGAATCAGTGATCTTTTGATTAGGAACTCCCTCGTATTAGTGGAACCAACAGGATTTTGGATTTATATTGCATTTTCCTCACTCTTACACTGTATCAGGACCCAAATGCAAATATATAAAAGTTGGGGAATCCTGTTGCTACTTAGTACTTACCCAAACATAAATGGCCTTTGAGAAATGGACATTCAAGAATTTGAAAGACTACCTCACAAAGCATCTCACATTAACTACCTCATGAATGGACTCATTATGTAACTTCATTATCTCACCGACCAACAAATTGGTAGTCTATAATCACAACCTCAAGGAAGAGACTGTGATGTCATGCTTTACTTATTTAATTTTCATTACTTATTTGCTTTAGAAGTTTAAGGTACTTACGAACCTCATCAACTTCAAGATCCTTTTACCATTCACCTTTTTCAAAGCTACACTATTATTTGCGAATACCGTATTAGAGAACCCAAGTGTCAACCCAAGATTTCTATAGAGGTCCCCACATCAAATAATTAGTGAGCTCCTTCCACTAAAGCATTATCATGTCTTTACAATATCAGTTTCCAATAATTTTCTAAATGTGAAGTTCATTATGTTACTCCGATCTATCAGCTGTTCTTGACTCTTTTGGGTTGCTCAGACCTCAAATTTACTAGGTGAAAGACAACATTTTCACATTTATATCTGAACATATGTCAAACTCAACATAGTTCCAATGAATTTATTCTGGATTTAAAAAGTCTGCAACAGCATTGAATGTGAGCGACGCACAATGCGGAAAACAAAAATGAAATATAACAAACAAACAGTAGCATTTGAGTACAGAACAAAGCATACCTCAAGAAGTCCTTGATTGACTTCCATAAATATGTTACACTTTTTCTTTCAGGATTTGAAGATTGGTTTGTATTATTCTTATCACTACTTCCATGCATCCCTGTAAAATTATAGAATAAAGCAAACTATCCAAGGAAAGAACTTGTTTGAAGAAAACTTTCAAAGTCAGTTACCATTGTCTGGAAGTGAATGGTTCAGAGATGTTTGCCTAAGAGAAGCCAACTTTTCAACTAGCATACGTTCTGCATCACTATTATAATATTTGTCAATACATCAGCTAACGTATATCACCGTCTAAAGTTTTAAGCAAATACCTATTCAAAAAGACATCAAACTATTCATGAACATTTATTCTAAGCATCTATCACTTCTGAAAACAAGAATTAAAGTGGACTTAATCACAGAGAACAACAAGAACACAGCATACGGCCTATGCAAAAGTCATAGAAAACATCAAAACAATTTCTCTTAAAGTGCCTGAAAATGTTAACATAGCTAAAACAAAATATGGGACAAAAACCTCAATTCTGCTAATAAACCCACATAACAACTTAGTTGCTGATATTTTGAAGCACACAAAACCCGAAAGATTTTTTTATTCAACAACAAAGAAAAAATAGTCCAGAAGAAAATTAATTATTTCATTGCATGTTTGGATATTAATCACTTGTATAACAAAATTATAGATCGTAGTTTAGAATATTAAACATTATGCAAACATCAAACTCTAAAAATCATTAGAACATGAATAGCAATGGCAAAAAAGCTCGGCGGCTCGAGCACGGCCTGGAAAAAGCCAGAGCCGGGCCCGGCTCGGGCTCGGTTGTACCGAGCCCCATTTTTGGGCGTCTGCTCGAGCCCGGGCCGGCCTGTGGCCCGGGCGAGTCCCATGGCCCGGGCGAGCCTGCCCTTTAAAAAAAAATTAAATAAATAAAAAAAAAAAAAAAATTTAAGAGTTGCCTTTTCAAGCAGCTAGAAAGCTGCCATTAATATAAAAAAAAAAAAACCCGAGCCTCATTTTTTTGGCCGGGCTTTACTCAGCTCGGGCCCAAAAAAACTCGAGACGAGCCCGAGCTTTTTTTTTTTTTCTCGGGATCGGCTCAGCTCAGCTCGTTGACATAGCTAAACATGAATAACAAATATATGTTAAATATTCAAAAATGGGCAAGATATAGCAAAAGTGGCTCAAATAAATAGCTAAAAACAAAAAGCAAAATAACTTTAATTGATAGAAAAATATATTATTTATAATAAAGTATATTTAGGAAATGGTTGCCCCCATGTTTTAAAAATCATTTTTCCCAAACTCATTTTCAACCTCACCTTTCATGGGACCCACAACTTTTATCAACTTTTCAACCACATATTTCATCCACTTTTATATTAAAAATCTTATTTTTAGCAAAATCAAACATGGGCTTAAACAAGGACAAGTAATACCTAAAATGTGAACCTTAAGAATACAAACAAAACAAGAAAAAGTGCCCTCTAAATTTATTGTAAATCTGTTAAAGGACGCTGGTGAAACGCAACCCAAGATCCAGTCCACTATTTAGCCAAAAGATATTTGGTATTATGCAAAATGGACAGGTGTAACTTGGTCTTAAAAAATTCTCTAATCTCTGTTTCCAAATGCAACAATTCATTAGACCTTAACCTAATACAAAACCCCAATATAGAATTTGAATCATCTTATCCACGACATCAGGCTTAACAAAGCAAGAAGCATTGATAAGTCACTTCACCTATTCTTTTGCACTTTTTTCATTATATAATAAAACAAAGGAATCATGGTTTGAAAGCCACACATCCTAATGCAAGAAACAAATCAATTAAAAAGCTGTTTTCAAGTTAAAAAGATTTATACCTAATATTCTTGGGAATCTGAACATTCACAATGAAATGATGATCGCCTCGAACAGAAGGTTTATTTATGTTTGGCACACCCATGCGTGACAATTTCAAAGTATCTCCTGGTTGAATGCCAGGAGGAATCTCAAGATTTCTCAAGCCTTCTACAGTGTCCACCTGCAATGATAATCCATGGTAGCTGCCAGTCAACTTTGGTGAAAGAAAGAGGATTTCAATGAGTTTATCACAGTTTCAGTACAATGCGATCATTGTATTTCTCATAGAGATCTAAATGGAAAGAGAACTCATGGATTCGAACAATGATAACAGTTTAATACAATCCAAAAATTTGCACTTGGCAAACTGGACATCACTAGGGGTGATTGGAAGTGCAAAGCTTAAGATAGACCTTGAGGACTTTCCAATACCCATCTCACATATGCCGCACATCCCAGCCAATGCTAGAAAGAAAAAGATCCACATATTGTTTCAGTCAAGATCCACATATTGTAGAAAGATATACCACACCCCATGGTATCTAGGGGGGACCAACATAGACTGAAATTGGATCACATATGCTTCGTTCTAAGTGAACATTATCCAAAAACCGTCATTAAAGACTCAGTCTAATTAATCAATAATAATTTGTTATCTATTGCGTTTTCATAGAGATGGTTTACTCCGCAAATTGAAGATGTTATTAAGCTCTTTCATATTGGATGTCAGATTTTGTAAAAGATCTTTTCACCACTTGATTGTTGTTTGAAGCATTGACTAGATCTCCAAAATAGGGGAACATATCAAGGATTACCTTTATAACTGTCCCTAGAATGGCCTCTGTATAATCAACATTTACTTTTGAGTATAAATTCAAGCCCTTTCTCTGAATACCAAATTTTTCCTCTATGTGGAGGACTAGATAGAGGTCACCAGACATGCCCCTGCATTAAGAACCCAACATTACATGTGTTATTTGGAACATCTTCCGTCTTATAAAACTTTCGATGACATAAGTAGAGTAAAGTGAAGAGAAGTACCATAAAGTAAAGAAAAAGAAGCAAAAGAAAGGAAGAAACTGACCAGCAAAAAGGTCTACAAAGCTGTTGAACGGCTGAAGTTTAGTTAGTTAAGATATGAATAAATCCTAGGAATTAGCTAATATTTATCTTATATTATCTCCTCATTTATAGCTGGTTGTTCATTTTAAATGGAAGTGTCCTGTTCTGATTCTTAGGAGTTATCTCCTGAATTTTCTATTTTCCAATTCTTGGTTTATAGGAACAGAACTAGTCCTCATTTTGTATAAATACAGAACTCTTAGATGAACAAAAATAGTTCAGTTTTCCTATCATTTCAACATGGTATTAGAGCCAACTTTGGACGGGGCTGCTCCCATTCCTAGGTTAAACCCTGTCCATAATATCAGTCATCAGGCCTATGCAGGCACATCTGATTCTTCTCAAACCAATTCTGCCCCATCTCCCAATCAGTCAAGCCTACCTAATTCTCATCCCTACACCTCTGAAAGCCATTCCCTCCAAATAAACTAGCATCATCTTGATGGATCAAACTATCTTGACTGGTCTCAATATGTGGTTATGGTCATTCGTGGCAAGGGAAAGTTAGGGTATCTAACCAGGAAAACTCCAGCGCCTCTAGAAGCAGACGTATGCAACCTGGGAGGCCGATAACTCCATGGTGATGGCTTGGTTAGTAAACTCAATGGAAAAAAGGATTGGCCGGAAGTATTTAGGAAACAATGTATGAGATGTATTCCGAAATGGGGAATTCGGCACAATTATTTGAGTTGAAATCCGAACTGAAGGAAAGCAGGCAAGGCGATTCGATTGTTACAAATTATAATCATCTGACGGGATTATGGTAGGAGCTGGATCTTTTTTTATGCAGAACGGTTTGAAATTTCACGTATAAGATGAAGGAGGAAACTCGACTTTGTCGAGTGGATAAATTTCTACCACGGGGGACGATCTTTTGTAAGAACCAAATATCGAAACTCAACAAATAATGCCAAAGTCAGTTGCAAATTATTCCCAAGAATATGATCTAACCATGGTGACCTGGACGTAGAAAGATCTTGATGACTCCTATAAAGTTCGAATGAATATGGATCAAGCTACTGAAGTTTCTTTCTGAGAATCCATGGATAATTAGAAGCAGGTGGGTCGATCTAACGAACAAGTACTAAATTTTGTCATCATTGGTCAATACAATTTGTTCATCTAAAATAATATCAATTGTATCTTTGTGTATTGTGACAGATGGTATTGAAGTAGAAATATCAACATAGACAGGTTAGGGTCCACATAGTTAAAAAGAAAAGGATCATCAAATGAATTGACGGTGTTTGTAAGTAATGAAGTTCTCAATAGTTAAGGTAGAGTGGTAGCCAAAATGTGATAAAAGATCAATGACATGTGCATTTGGACCAACATGTTTTACAGTTTTAAAAGGACCAGCACTACGGGCTTGCAACATAACATAATTCGCAATATTAAATTCAAAATGTCGTGTATGCAAATCATCTTTAACTTTATATAATGCATTATTTGCTTCAAGTCGTTCATTGATCTCAATATGCAAATCATGAAGATAATGTACAAATGCTTCAGGTGACATCGACACACTAGCACGTGTGGACATGGGAATGAGGTCTAAAGGCTTCATAGGCTCATAACCATGAATAATTTCAAAGGTACTCGTACTTATAGACTGATTCACAGAATTTTTATATATAATTTGAACTATTGGGACGATCAAATCCCAATTCCTAAGATTTTCCTTGAGAATGGCATGATTACACAAATCAATAGCACCTTTAGGTTGGATAATGGTATGACATACAACACTTGACTGAGAGGTATAGGTACAATATGTATATTCATAGGAAAAGTCCAAATACTACCTAAGGAGGTGTTCTCACTATCATCCAAGTCATTAAATTCTTCAAGATTAGGTTCATAAACTTGATCTTCTAACCGTTCATCTATTATATTCTTTTGTTCTTCAATGACTAAGGTNAAATTGTACCCTTATTTTCGAACACAGGAGAAACATTTGACGGTGGTCTCCTAATAGACTTAAGAGGAAGCGACGCTGATGAAACTGGTATATGGTTTTTTTTTTTGATAATCATGGATGTCCAGGCCAACTTGCACGCACCTCGACTAATCCCACGGGGCCCTGAAGTTTACAGCCGGTACTCACCTCAGTGGCCCTGAGGAGACTCGAACTGGTGACCATTGGAGAGCAAACCCAAAACTTGACCAATTGAGCAACCCCTAAAGGTTGAGACTGGTATATGGTTGTCACCATACTTTTCATATGAAGTACCAATAATCAACTCAAAATCTCGGGCTAAAGAGTAAGCGTGATCAAGAGTAGTGACACCCCAAAGGAAAAACTCACACATGAGACCATCTCTTAGACCTTGTCTAAACCTACTCAAAGTCGGGGCTTCATCATCAATGATATGGCATTTCATTCGAAATTCCTCAAATTGAGCAATATACTCAGTCACTAACAGATTCTCTTGTTTAAGGACAGTGAATTGAGTAAAAATTTCAAAATCTAAGCAACTATCAAAAGTAGAAACATCTACTTCTAAAGGAACGTTCCTTATGACGTGTAAGAGAATGAGTAATGTAAAGATATAGCCTCGTTCTCGTTCTTGCTCACACTCACGAACCTGATCCTTATCCCTACGATCGTGTCGAAAATATTTTTGATCACCTTGTCGACGATAATAGTGGCTATTACAAGACACTTCAGAATTATCAACATTAGTTGAATGAAGGAGTTTCTTAAAATTATTCAAACTAGCAGCTAGGCTCCTACTCTCTTCAAGAATAGCAGTCATTTGAATTTGAATAGTTGCTATTTGACGGGTGAGTGCATCAAATTGCGAGGAGTCCATAGTCAAGGTACTGAAACTAGAAGTGACAAGACGAACACTACGCAACTGTACCAACCGTATTAGGAGCTAAATGACGTGCAATAGAGAGATTAATGAACAATAAGAGCAAGCAATAGAAAATAAAATTGCAAAGCAATGGTCAAATACTAGTCAAAAAATCCGATCACATAAAATAAGTGGGGTAAGATGGGAATTAATGAGTCAACGGATTCGGTCACGTGAACTTTAGGCAAAACTATGGTAATTCAACAAGTTGAGGGATTCGGTTACATGAACTTTAGGCAAAATTATGGGAATTCAACAAGTCAAAGGATTCTGTCACGTGAACTTTAGGTAAACTTAGAATAACAGCAGCACAAAGAAATTAAACGATGCAATTTAAAAAATAAATAGTAATATAAAACAATGATAAATAAAACATAAACTCCCTTTTATTCGTTGAAGCAGTTGTGTCAAAATAATTGGACAAAACTCACCAGCACCTCTGCAAATAATATTAAAAAATAATCCCCCTTTTTTCACCTTTTTTTTACACTTTTTTTCACTCCTTTTTTTTAACTAAAAGTAAATTACAAAAATAAGGTCAAAATCGAGCCCCAAACTAAATTTATAATTTTTTTCACCTTTTTTCACTCCTTTTTTTTAAGTGAAAGTAAATTACAAAAATAGGGCTAATATCGAGCCACAAATTAAATTTATAATATTTTTTTCATCTTTGTTTCACACTTTTTTTCACTACTTTTTTTTAACTAAAAGTAAATTACAAAAATAGGGCCAAAATCGAGTCCCAAACTAAATTTATAAATCCACGCCCAAAATATGATAGGAAGTCTATATCATGTTACTACACCTATGTACGTGAAAACTTAACTACTTGGAGGAGCATGAAGCAGAATGTGATAACGAGTAGTGCAAGGGCAGGATTCAAGGCTCTTGCACAGGGAACTTGTGAAATGATTTGGACTAAGAGCTAAAAGAACTGAAGTTAACCTGTGAAAGGCCAATGAAGATCTTTTTGTAACAATAAGGCAGCAGTAATAATATAATGAGTTTTAAAATAGTTTAAAATCAATGGAACTTTTCTTCTTCAAGTGCTTTAAGGTATCCGATACATATCGAAGATTTAAAGACAATTTAAGCAAATATATTTGTCCCCTCGGCCCTCTCTAGTAGCTTAGTTTTAGATGAGGTGGTTTGCATGGCATCAAATCCAACAAATATATCTGGTCAAGTCTTGTCGCCTCTCTAATATCTTAAGGGTTTACAAGAGGAGGATGAATTCTCTTAGTACTTCCAACTTCTGTATGCCATATTACTCAAATGTTACCAATTCTAGAACCACTAGGCATCGTAAACCACAAAAAATGGAAGTACATAAAAGCAGAAGATTGGTTGATAGGATCTCTATGTGCCAATACCAAAGACTTGTAAGTTGTTATAGACCCAATTATCTCAAAGTAAGACACAAGTACTTGAGAAAAAAAAAAGCTGCAAAGGAAGATACAAAGCACAATTAATGGATATCTATGATATGGAGGATAACCCCAAAGACACTTGACAAATAATAGCAACAGAAAAGTCACAAATATTAAATCACTTCTAGAGACCAGAGGTCGTATATTGAAAAAAGTGGTATTGACACTTCACACACCTCCTTTTATCAAAATTTCCTTCTCCTTGAACTTGCATTGTGGCTCCATCATGAATGCCTGGTGGAACCACCACTCTAACACTCCGCTTTGCTCGAACTTGACCAGCACCATCACATTTTCGACATCGATCAGTGATTATCTTTCCATCCCCACCACATTTTGAACAAGTAGTTACCTAGAGGTCACGAAGTATCAACTACACAGATTTCCAAAGAAAGAAATGGAGTTTATAAAGTAGATTGTCAACCTATAACATGTTTCCTGGCATGATGCATTTCCATTGACTTTGCAACATAATGCATAATAGAGATCAAGTAGAAGACAGACAACCTTAGCATCTGAAGCATTTATCATTTTAGAAGCCATGGATTTATATCCAAAACATATGCACTGGGTGGAGTGACTTACAAGTATAATGACATATATAGAACCAATGTGCAACTAGGCTATTGTTCTTTATTCACTCTACCATGTGCCCCAGGCTCACATGTAAAATGAAGAGATACAACACACCAAAAGTATGAATCATGATTGATGGTAGCAGCACTAAAATTAGTACATCAGCAGCATTTGCCCAAGTTTATAGATTAGTCTAGGGTTTTCCCAAGAAGGACAAGTTCATTTATCGAACAAAGACATCATACTTCATACATAATAATATAGTTTTTAGCTTTCCAAAAAGGGGTGCTTGAGTATGTTTCGGGATCATAATGATTGATACATTTATGGATCATAATTTATTAATGAATAGAAGTACCTGAGATACAATTCCAAAAGGTGTTTTCTGTGTTTTAACCACCCCTCCTCTACCTCCACAGCCCCTACAAGATTTCACGGAACTACTTGACTTTGCACCTGTTCCACCACAATCATCACATGTCTCAAAACATGATACCTCAATGTCTCTTTCCCCTCCAAAAATTGATTCTTCAAAGCTCAAATACAGGTCGTATCTGTGTTATAAGAGAACACGAATAAGTTATTATGATGATGTCATAACTCATAACCATGCCTCAAAATTAAGGATATTAAATGTCTAGTCTAACTGCTTGCTAAGGGAGAGAGTTAATATAAAAGGATAATAAATAAAGCCCTAGCAAGTCTACCTTGGTTCCTCTTTCCAAATACTTTCTCATGAAAACCTAAAGCTCGTGATTTTAAAAGAGGAAAAAGTGCATTTGTCATCCTCTAGAGTGAAAGTGTGGATAATCATGAAATATTCAGGTAAAATCTTATGTCAGATACGGAATATGAAGGATTTGGAGCCTATATTTTATGCCCAATTAAGAGGTAACAGTATTTAGCCCCTATTTGGTTTGGATAAAAATTTGATTTTGAGTAGATTTTGATAAAAGTTGGTGAAATGTATGGTTGAAAAGTTGATAAAAATTGTAGGCTCCATGTGTGGTTGAAAATGAGCTTGGAAAAAATGAGTTACAAGAAACAGGGGGCTATATGGACAAATAAAATCTACTGATATAATAGTACTTGCTGTCCAATGAAGGATGTGGTTAATAACAAAAAGTTTAGATTCTTGGTCTCTTTAGGCAGCAACATGCTGCAAAACTTCAAGGAAGGAAACAATACAGTTTGGCAGTGATACGACACACGAGAAACAATATCAAATTGCCAATGTACGCTGAATACAAGAAACAAAATGTCCCGAAAGGAGGGAGATTAAATGCTAGTGGATTATTACCTAATGTCAAGATTCTGGTTGCCCTCTTCTCTAAAATTAAAATTGAAGCCACCTGGTTCACCACTCCGTCCAAAATAATTATTTGATTCTCCAAAATATTCAGCAAAAACTTCAAAAGGGTCCACCTAATTGAACACATAACTCACAAGAAACAGTTGGACCACGAATAACTAGAATGAAAAGGACAAATGAGGAGGAATTATTTGTAGCCATTCTAGTCATAAAAAATGTTTGAGGTTATATAATCTAACCTCTTGAGGACCAGTGCCTGATGCATCAAAATTTCCGTGTAAACCTGCCTCGCCAAAGCGATCATACAAAGACCTTTTCTCATTGTCTGATAATATCTACACAAATTCCTTGTTACTAAAGGAGTAGAATAGTTTCTGATGACTTATTCAAGATAGGATATATCAGTTTGAAAATAGAACACTAGTCCAACAATCTCAAACGAAAAAGCAACTAAACGGGTGCAAGCACAAAAAGGCACAAGAAATTTTGTGGAAACTTAAGTCATAATTAGCATGTTGAAACATATTAATTTTCAGGCCAATCAGTATTTTTATTCTTTAAATAGGTCATGGAGAAGCTAGGGGGTACCTCGTAAGCAGCACTTATTTCTTTGAACTTTTCTTCAGCACCTGGATCCTTGTTCATATCTGGATGATACTGCTTCCACACAAAAATGTTGAATTAAAACACAGAAGTAGAGAGACACAATTCAACAACATAATTTCTAGAGTAACACATAGTTTGAGCCTGCTATTTGCACTATCAGACAAAAACATTTTACACAAGTAAAACCAATCTTGTCATGTACCAAATTAACACCAAGCCA